>AYEL01090173.1:0-19526 GCA_000484575.1 Olivierus martensii | reverse complement strand
AAAAGTGTTCCGAGTGTTATAAAATATAAGTAAAAAACACAGGTATTCAAAACTAATGTATTACTTTTCTTAAAATAAATATATTTGTTTTTGAAATTAAGACTATCCTTCACTTGAAAGAAAATAAATTGAGTATTCCGAATTACGAACAGGGTATGCCTAATGTGGAATAGTTGCAGACGTTGTTTATTTATTAAATTACATGCATTTCTAATTGACTTACATTAATTAAATAATTTTATAATGTATATAAAGGACTGATATAATATTTCAAATATAAAATATTATGTGATGGATTCATACAGTATAGTGTCTTTTAATAATTTTAATATCAACATCTCTGAAAAAATATCGAAAAAGCGAAAGGACTAGAATTAAAAAAATGCTCTATAGGAGCAACTAAAAAGCAAATATAAATTTTAAAAATTCATTTATGAAAAATGGGAAGACATGAAAATCGTATTTGTTTTATTATATTATTCTTCGAAATTTTTAGATATTATTAACAAATTTTAAATTATGCCAATTATTATTATATATTAATATAATAATAATTGGCATAATTTTAGAGTCAAAAAATATAATAATATTTTATTTTATTATTTTGGCTCTGAAGATTTCTGAAAATTTACCTAAAATATAATTTTATGATTAAGCGATTGAAAAGCATAATTCTCGCCCATATTTTTACAAATAGTCATTAATATTTTTATTATTTCTAATTTTTTTTTAAATAAAATTGAATGTAGAATTTTGTTGAATTAAAGTGGCAGAAAATCTTTCACACTTCCGTGTAGAATTGTGCCAGACTTCTAGCAACCTACATACTGATAATTGCATGCTATTGAACAATCTATCATTGAAATTTTCTAAGCATGAATTCGTCGTCATGTAGCTTACTATAGTGCATTAATAATAAAAAGACTGACTGAGTAAATTGTTGAGAATTCTCAAATGATCAAACTTCGTTTTAATACAAAATCTATTTAATTATAAATATGGACTCTGAATATGCTTTTGAATTGCTTATTAGTAAAAGCGTGTTTTAGCTAAATTTTCAAAAATTTCCAAATAAAAATAATTGGCATAAATTTTAAATTTTTAAAGCATAATATCTAAAAATTTCGAAGAAGAATGTATATAGCATTAAGACTTTCTTTTCCTCCCATTTTTCATCAAAGATTTTTTTAAATTCATATTTGCTTTTTCGTGCATCGATAAAGCACTTTTAATTCTAATGATAAAATAATTGGGTCATTTACAGATTCATTGAGAGTCACATGGAGGAAAATGTGATTTATGCTGATTTAGAATAATAAAAAATAATTGGCATAAATTTTAAATTTTTAAAGCATAATATCTAAAAATTTCGAAGAATGTATAAAGCATTAAGACTTTCTTTTCCTCCCATTTTTCATCAAAGATTTTTTTAAATTCATATTTGCTTTTTCGTGCATCGATAAAGCACTTTTAATTCTAATGATAAAATAATTGGGTCATTTACAGATTCATTGAGAGTCACATGGAGGAAAATGTGATTTATGCTGATTTAGAATAATATTCTTCTTAAAATCCTATATCTCTCTTATTATTTTAAATAAAAAAAGCACAAATAGCCAAATACAAACATACACAATCTATATTTTACAAGCCACAGAGATATTATTCCATAAGAAGAATCTAAACTGTTATTGTAAAATTCAACTGGTATTTAGAATAATATTCTTCTTAAAATCCTATATCTCTCTTATTATTTTAAATAAAAAAAAGCACAAATAGCCAAATACAAGCATACACAATCTATATTTTACAAGCCACAGAGATATTATTCCATAAGAGGAATCTAAACTGTTATTGTAAAATTCAACTAGTCTATATGATTAAAAAGAGAGAGAACTTATTTAAATAACTTTTTCACAAATATGAATAAGAAATATAATTTATAAAAGTACTGTATTAAATAAATTTTCTGGTTTTAATCACAAAGGCAAAGTTTTACAATTATTTTTTTAAATTCTTAAACACCTGTTACTGTATTTACCGTATTCCAAATTTAGCTTTATATTCTCGTAAATTATTACATATAAATGCAAATCATGCAAATAATTTTTCCTCTTTAATCATTTTTATCAATTAGAAACATCTCCCTTAGCGGAGAGGAAAACTAAAGTAAAAAAACATAAGAATTCAGTTATTGGAAAATATTGTAATTATTGTTGATAGATGCTATATAAAAATTATTACGAATCGTAGTTATTATGTTTATTAAATTATTTAATCATGCCATTTTTAACATTTTATAATAAAAATTTTTTATCTTGTATATGGTTAATTATACAGGGTGATTCAAAAAGATTGTGCCAAAATTTACAGACTTGTAGAGGATAAAATTCTGGAATAAAAAAGTCTAGTCGCGTTTTTTGATTTGAGGCTCCGTTTAAAAAGATATAACCCTTTAAAGCTAGCCAATCACCATCGAGTACACAAACCGTCACGAGGCGTCGCGTTGCCAAGGCGCGTCGCTCGCCTCTTATATACCCGGTAGTATAAATAGGAGAGCGACACAATTCGAGTACACAAACCGTCACGAGGCGTCGCGTTGCCAAGACGCGTCGCTCGCCTCTTATATACCCGGTAGTAAATAGGAGAGCGACACAATGCGACGCCTCTTGGCAACGCGACGCATCGTGACGCTTTTCTGTACTCGATGGTGATTGACTAGCTATAAAGGGTTATCATTTTTAAACGGAGCCTCAAATCAAAAAACGCGGCTAGACTTTTTTATTCAGAATTCTATCCTCTGCAAGTCTGTAAATTATGGCACAATCTTTTTTGAATTACTCTGTATATTCGATCAAAGATTTTAATCGTAAATAATTAGCTTGCCACAAGGATAATTTTCAAAAGAGAAACATAATTATTATGCATTCAAAACATAGTTTTTATTTAGAGAATTTGTAATACATTTCCTTGGATAGGTTATATATTGAATATTAATGTCTAATTTATATACAAGCGGTGTAAACTTTATTTAGAGCATTAAAAATTAAATAAAACATTTGTACACTGTAACTCAAAAAATATAATATCATCGGCTTAGTACAAGTTCCAAAATAAAAATTCGACTAATTTAATTCATGTATCGAAAAAATTCAGATTAAAGATTTGTTATTGTTGAAGTTACATTGAGGCGATGATGCTGATTTCTATAATTGTTATTGGCGTCAATTTTAAAATTATGATACACTTAATGACTTCTTAAATATGTAGGGAAAGTAAAAATAAATTAGAATGATGACTAACTCAAATCGTGCTAATAACTTCTTGCACTAAACCAGCACTAAACCAGCACTATAATAATACAATAAATCTAAAATAACGATAAGCAATACAATAATCTATTATAACATATTGTTGCAAATAAGAAGTTTTTAATCTAACAAAGTCTGAAATTTTTAAACTATTATAAATCTAAATTTGTTTGAAGTACTGTATTTTACGAGCCACATATTTATCGACTACGCCATCTGCGCTACAGCTGATCTGCTGTCTATCGTGTTTAAGCTGAATTATTAAAAGTTCGATTTTTCAACTGTTAAAAAATACTATTAGACGGCCCTATTCAATGAAAAGCTCAGACACGTATTCACTCATTTTTGATGTATTTTTACCATACTTAAGCAGATCAAAATCGGTGGGGGGTCAGCTGTGTCCTCCCCTTGTCAGTTCAGTGAAGTAATAGTTTGAACTTTTTGATTTAAAACAAACTTACAGATTATGTTCATAATTAAAGGAATGCTGCCTGTATTTATTTTTCATTTTTAATCTCTTACATTGTCATTTCTTATTATTAGGGATGATAATTTTTTGCAGTAGCAACAAAACACTAAATGCTCTAAATGACACATCCTTCTGTATTTTCATTTTTCATCATTGATTAATTAATTTTTTATTGGTTACAAATCCATGACAAAATGCAAACTGCAGTCAAAATCAGCCATTTAAATATGAAATATTTTCTGAGCACAATTTTAAAAATTTTAATAAAACTTATTTCCTTAGTATTGTTATATCTGAAATTTTGCATAATCTGATTGCTTTCACTGTCTGTCCTAGGTAGTTTGCAATGTTTTCTTTCTTTTAGAAATTTCCATTCCCAATTTATTTGTTTTGCACCTGGATTATGTTATGGTGATCAGTAATCAAGCTTATTAATTCTTCTAGAAGTTTTGATATACAGTGGTACCTCGGTTAACAATGGCCTCAGATAACAACGTATTTGATTAGCAACAAGTGGCTATAAGAAAAAAATCTCTTGGTTAATGACGCAGGCTTTGGTTAACAACTCCCGATTATGTGAACTTCCAACAAAATAGAGCTCTGTAAAACAGCTCATCACTGCATCATGTAATTCGTTATCTCAATTGTTAATTGTTATTATTTTTTTTTTATCACAATCAATTCAAATCAGACAATATCATTATCAAATTAATTAGCTTAGTCAATCATTACTTTTTTAACAATCAATTCAAATCCGACAATATCATTATAAATTATAACCATATAAAAATATATTTAAGTAATTGATAATTAACATATATAAAATTATAACCATATAAAAATATATTTAAGTAAATGATAATTAACATATAGTAATGAAAACTAATTATTTAATTAAAAAGTAATTTTTAACTAAATGATAATTAACATATAATAATGAAAACAAATTATTTAATTGATTAAAAATAGACGAGCAAATGATAAATTAACATATAGTAATAATTAACATATAGTAATGAAAACAAATTAATTAATTAAAAATAGACGGAATATAGTAATGAAAACAAATTATTTAATTAATTAAAAATAGACGTTCAGCGAACAGATAGTAATGAAATCAAATTATTTAATTAATTAAAAATAGACATGGAACTTCACTAGTTTTTAGTTTCTTAAAGATGATTTCTAGACAATTATTATTACACGACGCTCTTCCGATCTAATTAATTAAAAATAGACGTGCAACAGTTTATGAAAACAAATTATTTAATTAATTAAAAATATATGTGCAACAGTTCACTGAAAACAAATTATTTAATTAATTAAAATAGACATGCAATAGTTCACTAAAAACAAATTATTTAATTAATTAAAAATAGACATGCATCAGTTCATTAGCTTTAGTTTCTTAAAGATGATTTCTAGACGATTATTATTTTAAATTCTGTTTTCTTAAAGATGATTTCTAGACGATTATTATTTTAAATTCTGCAAATAAAGTCTGATTTAAGTATTTCTAGACGATTATTATTTTAAATTCTGCGAACAAAGTCTAATTCAATAATAGACGCGCAACAGTTCACTAGTTTTTAGTTTCTTAAAGATGATATTCTAGACGATTATTATTTTAAATTCTGCCAACAAGTCTGATTCTATTATTTGTTAGTGTTATATATTACTTGGCACCTGCAAGTGATGTGACTTTGCAGTTTTGGATTCCATTAGAAGAAAAAAGCGTCTATCCAAGATCCTACAGTTCATATAGACAATAAATCGGCGAGTGCATGTCACTGTTCGTTTGCCATCAAAAGGCAAAATCAAATCTCATCTGTATAATAATCGTTGAATCTATAAGCTGCTAATCAGTGTTTATGGGTTCATTTGTCAAAAATCTCTGAAGTGAGCCCAAGTGTCCTTCTAGTGAAGATTGATAATTAAAAACTGTTTTCACAAACAATTCATTTTATTAATGTTAATTTTTTTTGTGGCAAATATAAGAAATAAATGAATTCATTTTATTAATGTTAATTTTTCGTAGTAAATATAATAAATAAGTGATATATTCCATATTTTTAGGACATTTTAAATGAGTTTTATCTGCATTTTTAATATTTGAATTTTTTTGTAGCAAATATAATAAATAAATGATATTTTCCATATATTTTAAGGACATTTTAAATGAGTTTTATCTGCATTTTTAATATTTACTATGGTTGTTATGAGTTTTATCTGCATTTTTAATATTTACTATGGTTGTGGGAAGGAGACGGAACGAGTTTTATCTGCATTTTTAATATTTACTATGGTTGTGGGGAGGAACCAGAACAAATTAATCAATTTTCAATTAAATCTTATGGGGAATCGTGCATTGCATAACAGTGATAATCCATCGTTAACCAAGGTACTATTGTATAGTAAAATCTGATTCAATGAATGTCATGTCTGAAAAGAATTTCTTGTTATAACTTTTATTCATTAACCCAAGAACCTATCATCATCTGAATATATATGAACTATTTTATATGCCTTTTTAGATGTTAATATGGTATTTATTTCACTTAATTCTCCTTTTTTATTCTAATTTTGAAATTCAGCAACATGGACTTGGAAGATTATATGAAATTTCATTAAGATATTTATAAAAATATTATTTTAACTCAAATATAAGAAAAGCAATAATAAAAACTAGAAACTGGCTTATATTTGAATTCAAAAATAAATGTCAGTTTATATCTGGACTTTTGATACTGGAAGTCTGCCACATGTTTTTAAATATGCCCACATTTATATTTTCAGCTAAGACTTTCCCATTTTCTATATCTGGTATTATAAAATGCAATTTTAATTAACTCAATAATAAAACCGTGATCTCATATTTACAAAAATTCTTTTATTTCTGTTTTAAATTTAAAAAATTACTGTACAAAAAAATATTGTTTTACATTTTCTCAGACACATTTATAATATGCAATTTACATGCAGCATAAAAGTTTTATTGTTTATGTAATGTATAATATAATTTTTATTGGTGTTTTTTTTAATACAGTGTATACAATCTACAAAAAATACAATATAGTGATGAATGCAATGTCAGAACATTTCTGTTAAATACATTGCAATAAAAATTTTTTTGCTCATTTTAATTTTACTCTTTATCTTTTAATTCAGTGTTTGAATAATGCTTAAGCAGAGACTTAAAATAAGAAAAAATTGTCTTCTAAAATTTCTCCTCAATTGCTAGCAGTTATATTTGGCTTAATAAAAATCAAATGGGAAAATAACAAAAATTTTTACCTTTCTTTTCTCTCAAGACTCAGAAATATATTATTGCATAGATAATTTATAAAATCTGATAATCTAACCAGAATATGATAAAGGTTGTGTATGACATGATTTACATTTATTTACTGTTACAATAAAAAGGGAATGCCATAAGACTAATTGTTAATTATATATTAAAAGGAAAGCATATTACAAAATTTGGTTTTTAATTTAATTTGATTTTAATTTTGATAAGCAAGAATCTACTACATAATAAAGAAACAAATCTAGTATAGTTAAAAATCTTCAATGATATATCTTAGATGGAATACTTAATAAATTTCATGTATTTTCTATATTTTCATGTATCATCATCATCATCATTTAAGACAAAAATTGCCTGATTACTCTTTTAAAAGGAACTGATTTTGTTTTGATTTTGAGAAATTGCTCATTGTAAACATGAAATTTTTATATGTAAGCATAATCAAACTTTGAATTAATATTTGTCCATTATAGCGATGATCTCATTATTTCCATACTTACTATAAACAAGTTTATTTTCTCCTCAATTCAAATTATTTAAAATGTGAGAAATAAAAAAAATCAATACATTAGCAAATAGATTATTATATAAAATATCAGTGATACATAAATTCTTATGTGCAAACTTCACTAAAAATTAGCAAGTTGATTTTTCAGCTGATAGCCTTGTCTTGTTTTCCAAATATGCTCTGAAATGAAATGATAGCTATGAACTCAAGAGATACATAAGTAGATGGTTGCCTACAGATACTTTAGCTACATTAAAATCCTGCAGGAATGAAAAGGCAAAGGAAAAATATGAAAAAACAGTTGGTAGCATTCAAAAATATAAAAAGTTTCTAGTCATGAGAGAAAATTAGAAAATATATATAAGATGAATGCACTCTGCACTTTTTAACCCAGCAGTTACTGGTCAGGTAAAGAGTATTGATGCCAACTGTAAATATGTTAATGAGAGTCTTTATCAGTAAATAAAACCATCATCCTATTTTTCTGACATGTGAGCTTAGAAAATTTTATAGAAGGATATGAATATTTTCATTGTCACATGGTTCAAGTATTAAACAGAATGAAGAAATACAGTAGATTCTTGTTGATAATATGTATCTTGTTGATAATAAAAAAAAGAAGTAAAAACTATAAAATTGCAGAAAGCACTTTTGGTTTTTTATTAATGCTCTTCAGTTTGGATACAAAAAAAGTTAATTTTATTTTGGATAAAAGTTATAGACTTTGCTGAAGCAGCCTTAAAATACATCTTGACACCAACTAATAGTGTAGATGCTAAAAGATTTTTCAATAAATACATTTTAGTTATAACAGACAGGAAAATCAGAATGATAGATGATAATGTAGAAATTTATTCTGTGGTATCATTTTATTGGAATTGTAAATTGTTTAATGATTTCACTCTTTTAAATAGGTATGGCATATTTATTGCTTTACTGTAGCCACTTGCTTTAAAGGAAATTCTGGCCAAGTCTACTTTATCCCATTACATATGGTATTATCTATAGGTGAGTTGGTAAAATAATTTATCTGAAGTCTAATTAGATCTATATAAATATTATAGCTGTTTGTGTATGAGACATATATGAGAATATATGTTAGTATTTTTCAATATAAATTAGAAAATTTATAAAAATACAGCTAAATATTATACATGTGGAATAACAAGATAATAAATATCAGATATTAATAAAAATGACAATATTTCATTAAATTCATATAAATTTTTTTAATTATTATATAACAATTTCATTCAACAAAAGTTACATAACACTCAATCAATTATCATCGATTATTTTTGAAATTTGATCCAAATTTCTTCATTCATGGCTTATTTTGTTCAGAAGATACATCACTATTTTAAAATATTAATTATTTCATTGGATGGCTAAATCTATATATAAAAAGAAATCATGTTTTCATCAATCTCATATACAGAATGAAACAATATGAAAAAATAAAGTTAAAAAAAATGTATACACTGTTAGAAAGACAGGAAAAAACCCATCCTTCAAAAATGTGTATAAAAAAGAGGGTGCGTCTTATACGCCGGCAAATACGGTATTAATCTCGTTCACGCTATTGAAGGATAAATGATGACATTTTGAGAAAATAGTATGCAAAATTACATGATGCAATTTTTTTAACACTATTATGTCAGTAATTATTGTATGTTTGTATATTATGATAGTTTGATTATATATTCTGCTTTATAGATAGAGTAATATACACAGTGTATAATGTTATTGTTGTTATAATAACTGTCTAATCATTTACATAGGTAAATTTGGCTTTTGTAAAATTCTCTGTAACAATATCATGAATGTAAGTCTTAAATAAGTCAGGAACTTGGTATAAAACTTTTGTTAGTTTTTACAACCCTTTGCATTCCATTCCTTAGCATATGATAGTTAAGCCTAAATTCTCTTGCACTCTTATTCCTCCACTGCAAGACAAAACTTTAGGAACCTATAATTTTGTTTTTTTGTTTTACTTGAGAAAATAATGATTAAAATATCAATTTTTATGTTATTGTTCATTCTTTTATCATAAATAAATAAAAATTGCTTTAATAAATTCTTTAATTAACCTTTAATTCCAATTTACTCTGAATCATCTAATATATTTGTCAGCTTTGGACCACTGAAAACTCATGAAGCTTTTATCTGAATTTGAATTTGTATCATGTTTCATTTCTCCTCCTCAATTTATGTTTACTTTTTTGTTTAGCTATCTTCAACTGATAAATTATAATTTGGGAAAATTTGTCCTCTCGTAAATAATATGATATTGATGATTTTTCACACACAAAATTCAATAAATTAGTTTTATTTAAAAGTTTTAATTTATCAGAGAAACAAAGCAACCAATATCATGCTTGACAGCAGCTGATTGCATGTTTTCATAAATTTATTATTTAACCAGTTAAGTGCCTTTGCCGAGAATACATGGCAAGATGGTGGAACAAAAAACAATATAAATAAAATTTAATCCTGAGTTATGCAGTGGAAGCTATCACAGAATGGGGTTTTTTTTTGTATTTATTGGGTGAAAATGCATATCTCCAATGTTAGGCCCTAAATTTTCTGATTTCCAAAATTTCTTTTTAAATTCCATTCTAAAGATAGAAAATGTGAATCAATTGTATTCATAGAATTTGGACTATTTTTCATTGAATCTTATTGATTCTGTTTTCTGTTCTATTATATTTTAGTAATTTTATTTTGATTTTTGGATGAGAGAAATTTATTTTTGAAGTTTTAACTAAAACATGGAATTTTAATAATGTGAGTTGTAAAATTCATAAAATTGAAAAAAGCTTGCTGATGATACAAAAATTTTGGTTAATTCTATTAAAATATAGAATATTTTTACTTATTTGTTCATTTTTTGCTTTACTGTTACAGATAATTTAGTAAAATAGGAGAAAATCCTAAGGTACAATGCCAGATTATAAAAGGGGGGTTGGCATTTTTATTGTTTTTTGGCATCCAGTGTGTTTTATGTTATTTCGTGGGAAACCACAGCCAAGTCTATTTTACTGCACTGCTGTGCTATTGGATGCAGTATATCAACAAAGTATCTCAAGGCCAATTAGAGTAGGATGAAAAATGTTATAGCTATTTATGTACAAAAGTAGACTATTTTCATATATATATTATATTTTTGTTATAAATTAGAAAAATAAAAATTATTGAAATGAAGAAATGCATATCAATAAACATATTTTTTTTTTAAATAACATTATTTTAATAAATTTTTCTCATTTTTCAATAGAGAGGCTTATCTGCTGGCTTCAGGCAGCAGAAAGGCTGTGCTTTGGCCACGCATCAAAGCACAGACCGCGCACCAGTAACTCCAGGTCATGCCCCTGAACATCGCCGATACGGCACGGCACGGCTGCCGCACACACGAGCATCTACACTCGCCGTACATCCCAGTCAAACATCCCCCATAATGCCTGGTACGGTACACCTTCAAGCATAGCTGGTACATGTCTGAGCATACCCGGTACACGCCCGAGCATAGCTTTTTTTTAAATTAAAATTTGCATAATATCGTGTTACTTCGAATTTAAGTAATACGATTTTTTTTTATTATTCGAATTTTTAAGACATAAAATTTGGGTGCAGCTTAAATTCAAAGCTAATATTTTAACATCTTATTTCTCCTGATCTCCCATTCCCGATGATTGGGTTTTTGCTTTACACTCTATGCATGCGCAGATTATACAGCTATTGAACAGTTTATTTGGTGGTCCCCCGTTCATACTTTTCTAATTTAATCCATTTGCTTTTTGATAGTAGTTGTGTAGAATTGCATCGTATCTAGCCATGTTTTAATTATAAGAAAAAACACGAATTACTATAATGCTGTTTATAACCCCTGATGGAAACAAATTGCCACCTTTTATTATTTTAAACAGAAAAGCTGTACCCAAGGAAAATTTTCCTAAGCGTGCTATAATTCGAGCACAAAAAAATGTATGAATGACAACAGAATTGATGAAAGAATGATTAGAACATGTTTGGGAGAAGAAGAGACCTGTCTCTATTTAAAAAAAAAAAAACAAATGTGATGATATATCTGAAGAAGATTCTCAATAAAATAGGTAGCTTATTATGTATATTAGGGCTCGAAATAACGGTCGCCAGCTCGCCATTGGCGACTAAAAAATTGTGGCTGGCGAGTGTGATGAGATAACATTGGAAATTCTTGATTAATATTTCCCACAATTTATTTTTCTGTATAGTGCGGCTCTGACGAGAAAAATTCTGTAGTCCCTCTAGTTCATGAAAGAGTGAGCCACTTTGAGAGGGCTAAACCATTTGATTTAGATAAATGGTAATAGCTGATGGGTGAAAAATTGATGAAAATAAAAGTTGCCTGTTTTGGTGATTGACCAATCATATAGCTCAACCAGTTCAATATGACAGTATTAAAAATCCCAGCAGAATTTCAACACCCTTCTATACTTCTTACCCCCTAATTAAAGGCTCCTGAGTTTGTTGGTGAAGGTCCCATGAGAGGCAAAAGTCCCGTTCTCAAGTTATGTGGTTCGAAATCACATTTCCTTACGATTTTCTGCAAAACTTTTATAGATAATCAGATATTTTAAACGATTTTAGACATATCATTCCGAATCAAATGAAATCAATTTAAATAAACTACGACTTACTTTTACAAAATTATGTAATTTTTTTCGCTTACAACGATGTATCCGTTCCAAAGCTTGGTAAAATTCTCAAATATTTAAATTTTTTATTATTTTGTATATAAAACATCCTATTAATTATATTACATTCGTTCATTTTTCCACACTGAATAATAATAAATCAAATATAGAACTTTGAAGATCATCTTTGTCGGTCAGTCGAAAGCAAGGAGCTAGAATATATATATTCTCTATCTCATTGGTCAGAAGGGTTAACTACGAACAATATATATTCATTGTTAAACTTCAAGTAAAATGTATATAAATGCCAAATTGTTAAAAGCATTATTCAAATGGATTTTATTTTTCCTAATAAAATATTGTGCCGAGATATTTTGGATTTAAACTATTTCAGCTTTATTTTAATCAAATAACAGAAGGCAATAACACAAGTAAAAGCAGTTTTCTTTCAAACAAATCTCAAGTCCACACAACACGTGTTTATTTTTCACATTTCATTGGTTCACAGGCTTTACATCATGAATTGTTAAAACTTCATACTGTAAGTGTATATAATAATTAATTATAAAAAAACTAAGAATTTTCACAAGTTAAATAAGTTATTTAACCATCGGAAAACTTTGGGCTATTCTATACAGATAAAGAAAAGGTCCTAGATGTTAACTATACAATACCTTAATTAATTCATGATGTAAACCTGTGAACCAATGAAATGTAAAAAATAAACATGTGCTGTGTGGACTTGAGATTTGTTTGAAAAAAAACTGCTTTTACTTGTGGAGAACTGCATTCTGTTATTTGATTAAAATAAAACTGAATAGTGTAAATCCAAAATATCTTATTAGGAAAAGTAAAATCCACTTAGAAAATGCTTTTAACGATTTGGCATTCTATATACATTTTACTTGAAATTTAACGAAGGATATATACTGTTTGTATTTAACCCTTTCGACTGACCAACAAAGATGATCTTCAAAGTTCTATATTTGATTTATAATTATTCAATATTGGAAAATGAACGAATGCAATATAATTAAAAGGATGTTTTACATACGAAACAATAAAAAATTTAAATATTTGAGAATTCTACCAAGTTTCAGAACGGATATATCGTCGTAAGCGAAAAAAATTATCTAACTTCGTAAAGGTAAGTCGTAGCTTATTTAAATTGATTGCATTCAATTCGGAATGATAAGATATGTCTAAAATCTTTTAAAATATCTTTATTTAAATTGATTGCATTCGATTCGGAATAATAAGATACGTCTAAAATCGTTTAAAATATCCGATTATTTATAAAAGTTTTGCAAAAAATTGTAAAGAAACGTGATTTTGAGCACCGACTTTGGAGCCCCATAACTTGAGAACGGGGCTTTTGCCCTTCATGGGTTCTTCACCAAGGAACTCAGGAGCCTTTAATTAGGGGATAAGATAAAGGGGGGTTCGAAATTCCCCTGGGATTTTTAATACTGTGTCAGTACCCCAGCGAGATTTGCAAGGGGCATTTTGATTCACTTGTTAAACGCAGGTAATTTTCAGAAAGTGATCAAATAGCCAAAAACGTTTTCTAAATAAATTAGTTTTTAATCTCCTACGTTTTTGCTTCAATTGATTTCAAGAATTTTCGGAAAGATAGAGGAAGAAGAAAAAAGATCATTTGCCGTTCGCGTTGTTTCGTGCTGATCACTTGTTAGTTGTGGAGAATTTTGTGAATTTCTGAAATATTTTAGCCAATGGTCTAGTAACTGTTTATTAAAATGACGTGTATTTATTTTGCTGCCTGAAATTAATGTTTGAATGTAAATATGACGTGATACTTTCGACATGGTCATTGTGAAAAGCACAACTTGCATACCACGTGGTATTTCCAAATCCTGTTGTGAAAACCGTATTTGCTGGTGAATTTATGCAAATGTTTTTTCTTTTTTGGGGGAGGAGAAGGTGTTGGCGATCAATTTTTTTTACTAGATTTTTGAAATTATTTCGAGCATTGTTAGTACCTATTTAAGTAAATAAAACTGTTTCTTGGTTTTCAATACCTATTATAAAATCATTTTTTTCCCCCCAGTTTTCTAATTTTAAAATCCTACTGTGGTTTAAATTCGAAGTAATACGGTACTTTGTTTTTTATCACTAATTTTTTAAAATATTATCTGGTTTCTTCATTCATAACTTACTTTATTCGTAAGACTTGCCACTATCAGAAAATACCAATATTTTGTTGGATGGCTAAGATTTCATATATAAAAATTATTTTTTCTCTGATCTCATATAATAAATGAAAAGTTGTGAAAGAAATAAAACTCAAAAAAATTTTTACATTGTTAAAATGCAATAAAAAATGTAATAAATTCCAAAAATTTTTATAAAAATTAAGCAAGATTTTGTAGTTTTAATTTTTTTTTTCTTTTGCATATTAATTAGGCTTAGTTACTGGCATCTATTGGGTTAAATTTTTTGTTTTGTTTAAAATATAAGTAATTTTTTGTTATTTGCAGTAAAAATAACTAACTAGTAGACCAGAGGTGTAAAACTATTTGACCTCAGACTATGAGCTAGTTTCATTATGTTAACTAAGGGAAGAGACATTACAACCTATCTTTTTTGTTTGAAAATGCTAATATAACTTTAATTTTGCAAAAAAATAATTAAAAATAATGACTTAGAATGACTAAATAAAGACAAATAATTCATCATCTATTTTTAAAAGGAATTGATGCAACAAAATCTAAACTAGCTTATAGGAAAAAGATAATTAAAAATAATGACTTAGAATGACTAAATAAAGACAAATAATTCATCATCTGCTATTTTTAAAAGGAATTGATGCAACAAAATCTAAACTAGCTTATAGAACCTTAAATAATTAAGGTCCTATCAGCTAATTTAGATTTTGTGAAATTGATGCAAAAACTTGATTAAAACAATTGTTACATGTGATAGCTTATCAAAAATTAATGCTAAATCTAACATATATATGATACTGTGATTGCTATAAATGCAAAAAATTGCAGCAATATTTATAAATTTTTACAAAACTTGTCTTTCTGATAAATGCTTAACATATATATGATACTGTGATTGCTATAAATGCAAAAAATTGCAGCAATATTTATAAAAATAAATTTTTACAAAACTTGTCTTTATGATAAATACTAAAATACTTCTTATGAAGCAAAAAGTATTTCCATGAATTATTTTAAGAAAATAATAAAAAAATTGATTAATAAACAATTATTTTATTTATTTGTTAATATAATTCAACCCCAGGAGGGAGAGTTCGATGGTTTATTTACACACAATATTGGATTAGGCTTAGCAGTATCACATTAAAAAATAATCTTTGTTAGTTGGAAAAATTCTTTAGAGTTATCAAATACAGTAGAAGCTGCTTACTGTAATCGCAGATATTGTTATCAAATGTATATACAGTAGAAGCTGCTTATTGTAATTGCGGATATTGTTATCAAACAATATACAGTAGAAGCCGTTTATTGTAATTGCAGATATTGTTATCAAACATTATTGTTATAAAAATTTACGATCCCGAATCATCCATATTAAAATGCATTATGAAAACTCCGTTTATATTAATCAGAATTTTGATTATTGTCATCAAAATTGATACACCGCTATAAAAGACCATATTCAAAACAAAAATAAAATCACAGATAATGCTATAATTCAACCCCAGGAGGGAGAGTTCGATGGTTTATTTACACACAATATTGGATTAGACTTAGCAGTATCACATTAGAAAATAATCTTTGTTACTTGGAAAAATTCTTTACAACTATCAAGTACTTGGTATTATTTGAAGCAAAATATGATTAAGAATTTAAATAAATAAAAATTTTCTTTATCAAATGCAGAAAAAAAAATAATTGGAAAAATAAATAAAATTTTTAACTGTGCAAATTAAACACACAGACTTTAATAATTTTTTTCAATTTTTATTTTAATTCTTAATCCAAAATTAAAAAATGATATCAATGTACGTTACATGGCTCAAAAAATTCAATTTTTTCTTGCTGAAAAATTAAAAAGAAAAAAGTTATATCAAAGAATCAGAAATCCATTATTTTAATAAAAAGATATGTTGACTGTATTAACTACATATGGGCAACCCCTGGCCCTGATCCATTTCAGCGAATTTGGTCGGATTCATGGTGGGAGAAAATATTGTGTGTTCTACTACAGTCTTTTCCCTTAGGGTTAACTACAATCAATATGATGCAAAACAGATTGCAATAGAGAATTTATCATCATTTTCAATTTGATATTTTTGATTTAAAAACATAGTAATCAGATTAAAATATTTTTATCTTTATAATTAATTTTAGCAACTTGTTTTACTTCATTTAATATTAGTTTATTTTATTTAATAATTTGGTCTGTCCTTTGACTCTGAAACAGAATGATAATTTGGCCCCCAAACTAGGAAAGGTTGCTCATGCTTGGTATTGAAAATTGAAGTAAATTGAAGTGAGGAGCAGAAAGGGTTAACACATTGGTATTCAATTCCATATGATCTATGAGAATAGTAAATTATACTTGCTTTCCAAACCTGTATATCATATAAGCAGTTTAACACATTCAGGTGCTATAATCTGTATACACGTCATGGAAGTACAACAAAAACAATAAAAAACATTTATTTAAAATTTAGGCAAAAAACAAGAAAATACAAAGATAAAACACTTGTTCTCCATTTAAAATAATGTATATTCGACTTAAGTGGAAAAATCTGATTTGTATATGTTTTTTAATTAATAAATATTAGATTGATGCAGGTTTTGATTTAATAAGTTCATACAGACAAATATGACTGCTTTTCAAAACTTAGCAGTGCCTTTAGGTGGTTTCACTGCACGTCTCACCTTTACGAATTGCACAGCGTTACTGTTTACCAGATCTGGTGATTTTTAATGTTTTTTTTTTATGACGAAATATATAATTTAAAATTGCTGATATAGTGATTTAGAGACTTTATAATTGCCTTTATTGAAAAAAATAAAAAATTATTTTTGATATAATAATTTTCTTACTATTGCTCCAGTACTTCGTGATTTTCTGTAAACTGGAATTGGTAGCATTAACTTATAAGTGTAAATCATTTCATTTCACTTTTTGGCTTAATTGATTGTATAAAATAAAGTTCAACAAGTGTTCTTCAGTTCGTTATAGAGCTGCTGTTATTATTATTATTAGCATTATCTTTTAATATAAATTTTTTTTTTAATATATATATATATAGCCCCACATCTATCATTTTCCCATATCCATAGCTTTTTCAGAAGTTCCGATGGAAATATTTAATCGAGGTTACACTGTATATAGCAGCATAAGTACCATATATACCAGGAGTGGGCAATTATTTTCTACCGGGGGCAGGATTAACAATTTTCAGGATGAAGCGGGCTGTATAAAAATATAACTAAGGTCAAATTTAACCTTATGACGCCATTATGTAATGAAATTATTGATAACAACATTAACTAATCTATTAATAATTAATAAAACTACTTTGACATAAAATGACTCAAATTCAAGCAAGATTTATTCTTGCACAAAGAATATTCCTTTCACCATCACACAGAACAAGAATAATGGTTGCAGCAATTTATCTGCACACTTTCTTGTCAATCTCGCTATGGTGTATAGTCACTTTTGTGATACTTAAAGAATATAGTCGTATATCAATATTATTTTTAAAGTATACTTTTCTTGTGTTATTTTTTTTAGTTTTTCTTTGTATGCAGAGAGTTCAAAAGCATCCGTAGAAACTATTTTTTTCATTAGAAACATTAGAAAATAATTCGTCCTACGAATAAATTCTGATAATTTTCTTTAAAAACATAAGTATTTTATCAAACTGATTAATTGTTAACAACCTATTACATCAGAATGTTACAAAATATTAGGTACCTACGTAATTAATTTTGTAAAAACAAATTTATAACTTAATGTGAACGATGAAATTTACTATGTTCATGGCTTATCATCAAAATTTGAAATAACTCAGTAATGTATGTACTTGTACACTAGCGAGAGTATCTATTATTTTACACTACAGAGTATTCATTATTTTATTTTTTCTTTTCGACTAGAATTTTACAAATGTGGCATTGAAACTGTAATATATTCTAGTTTATGCGGCGGGCCGTATAAGATAGCTTCACGGGCCGCCTTTTGCCCACCTCTGATATATACTGTATAATAATAAAAAAAATCGAAAACTGTACTTTTTGACATGCACTGCTTAATGTTATCATTCAGTTATTGTTATCAAAATAGATCAGTCCCAAAGTGATTCTAATAAGTGGCTTCTACTGTGTTTGGTATTATTTGAAGCAAAATATGATTAAGAATTTAGTAAATAAAAATTTTCTTTATCCGATGCAGAAAAAATGGATAAAATTTTTAACTGTGCAAATTACACACACAGACTTTTATAATTTTTTTCTTTTTTTATTTTAATTCTTAATCCAAAATTAAAAAATGATATCAAAGCATAGTATATGGCCCACAGAATCCAATTTTTTTCTTGCCGAAAAATTAAAAAGAAAAAAGTTATATTAAAAAAAATACATAGTGACCACTTTTCCAAAAATGGCCACTATCAACAGTAAAAGCTTTAGTTTTGATTATATTGAATTGCTTAAATTAGATAGAATTACTTATTATTTAAAATTTTCAAATTTAAAAATTACTTTTTTTGATTCTTATTTCATTATTCCGACAAATCATTCTGATTTTAAAAATCTCTTAATAATCATGTTTTCCTTTAATTTTAAAATTTTTCTTTATATTACAAGTATTTTTTTTGTCTCCCTGACAGTATTCTAATATGATAGAATTCTAATGAAATATTAATGTGCTGAATTTATTACAGTTGTCAGAGTAATTTATGCTATTAAAGAAAAAATTTATTTTCTCTCATTTATTTTTATTGTTACTCTATTTTTTATGGATAATATACATTTATACAACAATACTTCACGTAGTGCAGCATTGTTTAGTACAAGATTTCACTATAATACAGCTTTTAATTTCTGCCTAAAGATTTAATTAGAGCAGAATGATTTGTTATGATTCAGTAGTATGTTTGTCACTGCTCACTTAATATAAGAGAATTTCATAAAAATCTGTCTTAAAAATATATCAATATATTACTATACTGAATACTTTACAACTATATAGTATATGAAGGCTTCAATGATACCACACCTCTTATTTTTAGAATTTAATTATT
>AYEL01090172.1:0-66344 GCA_000484575.1 Olivierus martensii | reverse complement strand
ATTTTATTAAATTTATAAACTATAGGAAATTTTTTAATGCATAAATGCTTAAAAATAATTTAATAAATTGTTAAAAAACGATAAGAAAATATTGAAAACATGTCTAATTTCATTTTTATTTATCAAAACTGAAATCTTTAATAACATTTTTTCAGAATTTAAAATATACGCATCAAATACATTTTTAATATAAAAATCATCTTCATATATATAGACCTTATATTCAAATTGCTTTTGTGCAACAAATATCTGGAATTTATTTTATTTATTAAAAAATAACAACACCTATATATAAAAATATCTTTGAAAGTTCTTTTATGAAAAATAAAAAATAAAAAATATGTTATACTTCAATGAAATTTTACATTTATTCAGCAAGAATACGTTAATAGTCAATATCTTTTATTTTTTTTTCATCTAAAAATTCAATATTTTTCGGTTTCCGTTTTTAAAATTTAGAATATTTTTTTTAAGTTCTTCTGATACTATTAAAAAATAACAACACCTATATATAAAAATATCTTTGAAAGTTCTTTTATGAAAAAAAAAAATAAAAAATATGTTATACTTCAATGAAACTTTACATTTATTCAGCAAGAATGCGTTAATAGTCAATATTTTTTATTTTTTTTTCATCTAAAAATTCAATATTTTTCGGTTTCCGTTTTTAAAATTTAGAATATTTTTTTTAAGTTCTTCTGATACAGGGGTTCTTAACCTTTTGATGACTCCAGACCCCCAATGGATTGTCCAATATGATCCCATACCCTCTTCACAAAAATGAGAAATGACAAATATGCAAACAGCTACAACTATTTTACAATATTTTAAAATAAATACCAGTAGCTAAAGATCGAGTCCCATACTCCCAGCATTTGGTTCCCATACCCCCAAAGTGTATAGATACCCCCGGTTAAGAACTCCTATTCTAATACTTATATATATTTTAGAACACACTGCTTTCAAACGTTGTAAACTTTACCGAATATTATTTAACAGGTTTGATATGCATATTTTAGTTCAAGTAAGAGGTCAATGCATACATTAACAATGTCATTAGATAGCTGCGAAGTCTAAATATAACTTTAAAAGATAAACAACTTATGTTTTAATTTATCATTATCAACTTTATTATTTAAAATATCCTAATTATGTTCGAGTAAATTTTAAAATCGTGATATTGATCCTAAAGTAGCAAGAATTTATTTTATATAAGGAGTCGCTTATTTCATCTATAATGCAGTTTAGTCGACGATCTAAATTGCTGGTTATTCTCCTTGAATAATCGTGATATTGATCCTAAAGTAGCAAGAATTTATTTTATATAAGGAGTCGCTTATTTTATCTATGATGCAGTTTAGTCGACGATCTAAATTGCTTGTTATTCTCCTTGAATTTTTAACTTTTAGCATGTATATTCTCCTCATTACATGAGCTTTACAGTATTAAAAAAATTATTTTTTTTTCTAATAACAAATAAACTTCCATAAAATAAATCAATAATGACTAATCATCATTTTTGGATGCTAAAAAAATGTTATTCGAGAGGCTAATGCAGGAAATTAAAAATATATTTATTTATTTAAGATTTTTATCATTTATAATCTCTTAATTACAGCTAAGTAAACCGACAAGACATACATATATTTTACTGTTTTTTATATAATGATTTATTTAGCCTAACTTGATTTTCTTTATTTAAAAAAAAATATTTTTATTCTATCAGAATAATGAGAATTGATAAATAATAATAATAATAATAATACCGAATGCTTAATTAAAATTGAAAAATGAATCGGAAGAAAATGAAAAACAGTTAAAACTTTAATTGAATGCCTACAATAAACATTTGTCTTGATTATTTTTTTGAATTCTTTATTTTTTTATTCTTTTTATTAATCATAAAATCTATTTTGATGCTTCTTGACATTTTTAATGCATTTTCTTCTGCAACTCGTATTAGCACAAACTGTAACCAGAAAAATTCCACATTGTTGATGTTAAAAGGAAAAAGAAAAAATGGAAGTTGCTGGCTGAAGAAAGACAAGAGTTCAAGAAGCTTTGGTATGTATAAAAAAAATAAAAATAAAAAAAAAGGAAAAAGTTTCATCGATCTGCTCTACAGATGACAGAGAGTACAGTATTAGGAACCAGGTAAACAAATTTTATTGTAGTAAAAGCGAAAGTGTTAAAAAAAGAAACAGAAACTTTAATAAATGTAAGTTAAAGTTATATTTATAATGAAATAAGTTCAAAAAATTCCATTTAATACGTTATGCCACACAAGAAAAAAGTTCAGACGTGGGTAAATATCAGAAATTTTAATATAAAAATACTCCTAAAAAGTTGTCCTTATCACAAGTTTTACTGTAAAAATTTTCTATAAAGTTGCTAGAGTATTGAAAAATATCAATCTGAAAATTCAACTTTTAAGTTCAATGTATGAAAAGTGGAAGATATCAACAATTCCAATAATATTGTTAAAAGCGAATTTTATTTAAACAACACGCTCTCGAGTGATTTAAATGATAAATATCTTGAAAATATTTGTCGCGGTAAAATAACTGCATCAATAATTTAAATACCTTTTCTAAGAGGCGAATATTATCGCATAAATATTTTATAAAATAATAATTTTTAAACAGTGTAAAAGATTTATTATGAATTTATTAATTAAATTTTTAAATAATGCAAAAAAAATTAAATCATTAACATTCGATTGGTGAGAATATTGCGTGCATACTTCTTCCATATATACCATTAAAAAAACACACACGAATTTTAATGATACTGAAAATTGGAGCTCTCTATCTAATGACACTGTTTAATAATTATTCCTCAATTATAATAATGACTAAAAGCATGTATATAATTAAAAGCCTTTTGTAATAATCTAAAAATATCCTTTTTTTTAATTATTCAAATTATCTTCTTAAACCATTCAAAAAACAGCCAAATAACATTTAAACGATCTTCTGTGCATCTTAAATACTGTAGATATTCTTGAATAAAGAAAATCGATGTGAGGTCGAACGAAATATTCCTTTATTTTTTTTTTATATTTTCGAAACAAGTAGCGGATGTCTCATCATCTATCTAAAAGTTTCCAATAACAAAACAACATCTACATTCATTAACGGAAAGACGTACATTTAGCGAAATTTAAAATCGTTCAATTCTCAGAGGATGAAAGAGCTTGGGGAACGGCACCATCTGTTAGTAGCGTTAGGCAAATTAAATCAGAATTACGATTTACAGACAACAACAGAGAACAGCCATTAGGTGTTAGGACTTACTATCTCCTCTGGGAAGGTAGAACTGTAGATTGCCTGTTCGCATAAAAGATATATATATAAAAAAAGAAAGAATAAGAAGAAGGAAAGGAATAAGGCAAACTTAATATAAGCCTTGTACATGCATGTTTTCTTTGACATTTATACTTAATCCTACGTTACAAACCGAACTCAATCCTTTAATCCATATCCTTTTTATTATGAAGAATTTATGTTCGGCTTTACTTAAAACGGAAATTTAGATGTCAAGTTTTAAATTCGTTTAGTTACTAGTGGAAAATGAAATGTAATTAAAGCTGAAGATTATCTTTTCTTATTTTTTTTTTAACTTTTACTGGTCTTTTAAATATTCGCCATAAATCTACACGAGAACGGTGCGTACTCTACAAACGTTATTGTAAGATATGAAGAATAGGCACAATCTTAGACTCTCTTAAAATTCGGGATGATATCCAAATCTCTCATCTATTCTCCTGGATGGATGAGAGAAAGTGCATTATTGATGGAAAGAAAACTTGAGAGATATTCATTGAACATTTCAAGCGACAGGAGATTATAAATCGAACAGAAGTTTTAGGATTTTCGAAGATATTTTCTTCTATTATACGTCATTCGATTTCTTCGTATATCCCAACGTTTAACATGATCATCATTTCCCCTATGCTGACTTAATTTAATTACTTTTCGTATGGTGAAATCATTAATCTTAATCATTTTAAATGAAGGAAAACTATTAATATTAATGATGGAATGTAATGTTTTGCAAAGAAATTCCAGCAAAGAATATCGCAAACTTACCTTATTTTTCTATAAAGATAATATATATTACCTGTCACCACCAATTTCCCTGTGTTGATACTTTCCATGTTCTTTCCGGTGATAGAATTTTTCACTCGACATCGAAACTTAGCATGGTTATCTTCGTGTCCAACGTTTCTAACGTGAAGTTCTCCAGATGGAAACAAGACGAACTTTGTTTCCATTCCTGTAGATTCAAATGTAACATATGTGATATTTCATACAGCACACAAATTCTAAAAAAAATATATATTTTTTTCTTTACTCATACCGAAATTATGCTGGGGCAATATCACAAAACCATCGTCTCTACTCCATGATATAACAGTGAGGTAATCTTTAACATAACTTGGCACTTGACACTTGATGACAGCAGTATTTCCATAGATTACAAATTCATCATACACCCTGACTTCGTAAGTCTGAAATATAACTGAATTATATACAGTTATTCAGATGTTTAAATGGTATGGTAAAGAAAAATCAAATAACATAGTAATGTTAAATAGCTAATGCCAAAAAGCCCATCTTTCTGGTGTTTCACCCCTTGAAAGCTAAGTGAGTGTTCTTCATCCAGTTTTACAAACCGAAAATTAACATTAACTTGTTCTTGGACTGCTCTTCGTCCAGTTTTACTAACCGAAAATTAACATTAATTTGTTAATAAAAGGGGACGGACCTTTGTTAGTAAGACTGGTCTATGCTTACAACATGCAAAAGGAAGCGGAGCTTTGTTAGTAAGACTGGTCTATGCTTACAACTCACGGTTTTACTAACCGAAAATTAACGGTAATTTGTTCATTGACATCATAAAAAGCTCCTCGTTCGGTTTTACTAACCGAAAATTAACATTAATTTGTTAATTGACATCATTAAAGGGACGGACATTTGTTAGTAAGACTGGTCTATGCTTACAACTCGCATTAATTCTAACCGAAAATTAACGGTAATTTGTTAATTAACATCATAAAAGGAGGCCAACTGAAAATTAACAGTAATTTGTTAATTGACATCATAAAAGGAGGTGCATCCTTATTAGTAAGACTGGTCTATGCTTACAACTCGCATTAATCGAATATTTGCTCCCACTAAGTGAAAAACAGTATCATTTTTGTAAGTCACACTAATCAAATATTGCATTATTCGAAGTCGCACTAATCGAGGCCTACCTGTATATTTATATATCTATACGTATAAATTTAATTACTTGTGCATATATGTTCAATTATTTATTGATTATAGCTTATATTATCTTATTTATATATTTATATACTATACATATAAATTTAAATATCTGTGCATGTATATTCAATTATAAGGCAAGATAGGCTGAATCAGTTTTTATGAAATAAGCAACTTATTGTATTTTCTAATGCCCCTAAGATTGTCCTGTCATTACCACATGCAAAGAAATGAAACTGTTATTTTCATAGCAATGCAGTATTTTGATTTATACAATGATAGAATTTTACAGAAATTTTCAATTTATTTATGCAGCTACTGATTTATTATTTAATCTATCAGTATTTTTCAATCTATGATTATTTTATTTCTTTGTTTTCACTAATGTAAGTTTTTATTATGTAGAAGAATCTGTATTTGAGATTAATTCACATATTTCTTGATGCTTTTGATTCGAGACTATGTCATTTCACGTGTTGTTTTGATATAAAGTTTTTGCACATGATATAGTTGTATAAATTTCATAATGCCACGATAAAGGGAACTCTTTATATAGGTTAACTGCTCCAGATAAAAGATCGCATTTAATGGAGAAAATGAAACATTATCTAGCAGCTTTTTGCAATGATTTTCGTTTTTTATTTGTCATATAATCTTTTTTAAAATTTCTTGATGTCTCATAATCTTTCAATTCGCTACTTTCAGCAATTCAGATCTGACAATGTCGTTCTCGAGGCTTGTTGTTAGAGTGTACAGCATGCGATGTAAAATGCAACGCTTTGCAAATGCTTCTACCATGGAATTACCCTATAGCAAAAAGAAAAATGGGCAAAAAAAATAGATAGTCATTTAATAGATTGAGGATTACATTCCTCATTCAGTTTTTACTCATGGCCAATTTTTTTTAACATATTTTTATGTCTCTTTCCAATTAGGAAGATTAGTAAGGACAGTTCCAACTAAGGGCTGCACCCATACCCATGGAGGGGGCCAGATGGTGTAGGACGGTGATTGCCGGAACTGGCCCAACACCTCGAAAAAACTTTTCAGGAGTTAACAGACCGGGGATGCAAACCCGGGTCTTCCTGCGTGGCAGGCCAACTCACGGCCAATTATATGTTGCCTTCTCTAGGGTAAAAAGTTTTAATTGTGTCAAAGTTTTTGGATAAATTCAAACATGAAATCAGTTTTAATTGTGTCAAAGTTTTTGGAAAAACTCAAACACAAAATTCCGATATAAAGAAGATTAATTGTAGCAAACTTTTATTAAAATATCTAAAATATTTATAACTGCAAAAATTTGCAGATTTTAGCTAGTTACAGTATAATTGAAATTATGTGATAATAAATTTATTTAAAATACTTAACCCAAAAACGTCAAAAAACTTTTAATATTTTATCGAATTTTAAAAGCGAAAAATAATACTTTCAGTCAGTTAATAAAAAATTAAGTTAGTAGATAGATCGAAGAGAGAGATTCGAATATTCTTTGGCACGAATATTTACAAGAAAATTGATCACAAATGCTACTATACATTTTTTTTTACACGAAAGAACGTAAAATAATTCCTAATTTATTAAAATAAAATACAATTTCAGTCATCTCAAAGAATTAATATAAAAAATAAAACTTTAAAAATATTAATTTCGCACACTACAAAATTAATAATCTAAAAATCTTGCGAATTACTTCGAACTCCCGGAAAGAAAAATAAAATAAAAAAAAATTTAATTAATGAAAGAAAGAAAATAATTTTTCCCAATTCTGAAAAAGTAAATGCATAATATATGAAGTAATGCCGAGTATTTCTCAAATAGAATATTAATATTGCATTTGTTTTCTTCTTTTTTCTCCCTCTTAATCTATGACATACTATTGTTATTCTATACATTTCTACTAGATTGCTCACGAAAAACGTAGATGGAATTCCAACAGAAATGTGAATAAAATATTTATTCCTCTTAGTCTTTCTCATATTGCAATTACATTATTGAAATTAAGATATTCTTTATCAGCATATTTTTGTTTTTCTTACATTAAGAGCGATAAGAATATTTTTTTTTTCTTTTGCATTAATTCGCTTAACATATGTTTTATCTTTCTTTTCATCAAGTTTTAATGATTTGTAAGAATGTCTTTTTCTTTTTTTTTTAATGTAAATGTACTCTTTACTTATTCTTCTTTTATTTAATTCATAACTAAAAAAAGAGTATTGTAAATTTTCAAAACACTAAAGTAAGAAAAGTACTGTACTTTAAAAGATTTAGATTCTGTAATTTTATCCCGATCTATTTGTATTACTGAAATACAAATTAAAGTTTTTTTTGCAGTAGTTAATATCGATCTATCTGCATTGAAATATAATATAATTTTTACTCTTTTTTTTTCTTTTTTTAAAGCAGAGAGACAATCGAAGAAACTTCTGACATCAAAGTGTTTAAAGACAATTTTTTAATATATATACATTTCTGGACATGAAGAAAAATCTTCAATTCGTTTTTTAAAGTATGCCCTCCGGAAAAAGCATTAGAAGTTATATAAAATTAAACTTATCCTTTATTATAATTTTATTCAAAAAGAATTTTGCTATTTTTTTAAGATTTTTAAAGGGGGACTTTATCTCTTATATGTACGGCTATTGTTGATAAATTTATATTGACATACAGTTGCAGGAAAATTCTTTAGAAATGGCTTCAGGGAAACAAAAGTTATTAAGGAAGTGACACAGGCAGGGTGGTCTTAAAAGCCTTTATTTCCTTAGGAAACCAACTTAAAACTCGTTATTTTCTTGTAAAAGTCTCAAAAAATAAGGTTTGAAATAAAAATTCTTTAGAATATAACCTATTGTATATATCAAATAATATTAAATATTTTAATTTTCCTGAATTTTTTTTTATATCGTTCAGATTAATTTACACATATCAAATCTGACAGGGAAAATTCCCTTTTCACTGTAAAAATTCTGTAGAATATCGAGATTAATTTAATTTAATAATATTCATATAATAATTTATTTAACAACGAGTATAGATGATAAAAATCATAAATTTTAATTTTTTTTATATGTAAAGCTTAATATTTCCATATTTAATTATCGAAATCATAAATTATGTTTAAAACCACGATAATTAAATATGGGTACGTGAGAATAAATCAAATTTTTTTTTCCAAAATTTATATTTTCTAACCGTGGTGATCTTTAAATCACTTATATTTTATAGTCTTACTTTGGAAAATAACTTGAATTTTTATCTTAAAAAAATATTAAAACATAAAAAATATTTTTTCTATTCTAAAACACTTTTTATTATTATTATTTTTTGCATTTATTTGTATCAAAATATAAAATATAATATTTATTTATTTTATTATTGTTTCTCACAACAAGTGAGAATATTACAGTAGATATATTCTGAAATATTAATACTGATAAAATATTCAATAATCTATATTTAAAAATAGATAAATCGCATAAATATTTAATACTTCTTCACAAGATTTAACAACAATGTTCCTTTATTCGTTATTCGCCTTATCTTAGAACGATAACAGTTTGTTATTCCCATGGTGAATGGCATCAGACATTCAAGAATTGAGCGTTAAATCACATTTATTCAAAAGATCTTTAATAAATCACTCATTAAATTAAAAAAAACGAATAAAAAAATTCTTTTGAGAATTCAATAAAAAAAGAAATTATTTATGATTTGATTTATTATAGAACAGACATAACAATCCTTTAACCTCTAAACATCGGAAATCGAAGTTGTTCTCGAAGGCATCTTGAGAACAAAGGAACTTTGTAATCAGCTTAGCAAATGTACTCGATATCTTTTTGCCCAAGGCAATTGTCTTATCTTGACGTTGTTGATCATAAGAAAGAATATGGTTTTATTTCTTAATCCAATATCTTATTACATATCTTTATAATTAATAAAATTTGAAACTTGGAGCTTGAACTTTTGATTTATTATCGAAAACAAAAATCTTAAAAACATCTTATTGTATACACAAGCAAATTTAATCGCTTAACCATCTTTTAAAAAAAATATTTTGTTTAAATAAATTTTAAAATTAATTTTGAATAAATTAATTACCGAGATAATTTTTTATTTTTAAATATCGATCGATATAAAAAAGAGAATGGTTTTTTCTTCATCAAATATTTTTTAAGTAATTAAAATATATTAAATTATTTTAAATTATATAAAGAAAAATTTCTGAATTATATATATAAATGTAACTCACCACGTTCCCATCTTACTGATTTTATGGGATGTCCAGATATTGGACAATGTAGAACTAATGTTTGACCAGCTATTACTGTACGGTTTATCATGGGTTTAATGTAAGGTGGACCTCTAATGTATACAGTGCCAGAATGTGAATCCGTACCATAATCATTGGTAGCTTTGCACTCGTATATACCACCATCAGCAATTTCTGCAGCACTTATATTCACGTAACTAATAACGATGCCATCTCTGCTAACGTAATCACCAACACGTAATCTTCCTGTATCCTGTACTGGAATGCTGTAAGTATACCATGTGATTTGGGGAAGTGGATTACCAGCTGCTGAACACTTAAGAGATATATGATCGCCCGGATTATACGTAGCTTCTTCGAATTTCAAAATTATACGAGGTGATTCTGCTGTTTAAAGAATATAACCATTTTTAATATAATATAACCGCAGTTAATATAATAAAAATCTATTCAGATATAAATTTTAAAAGTAAATTTTTACATATAAATTATTTTTTTTTATAAAGCGTCAAACAGAAGGAGATAAAAATCAACTGTCTTTTTTTAGTCGGACGATTTACATATATAGTACTTGACTTACAGGCGATGCTGAGGTAAGTAGAAGCTTGAGCGGATTCTTCCTCGTTGTATATATAACATTGATATATACCAATATTCTCTCTCTGAACAGAATTGATGTGTATTACATTCCCAGAGATAGTAATTCTTCTGCTTGATACAAGAGGCTTTTGGTTTTTCATCCATTCCATATTAGTTATTGGATGACCAGTTGTCGTGCAGTTAAACGAAACAGAAGTTCCAGAACTTACTTTTTGGTGCCTGGGCCATATTGCCGCCCTTAATGGAACTGGAAATAAAATGACCAATTAGTTTTTTTTAACTTATATATAAGTTATATTATAACTCGTATTTTTATCAAACGATTTTACGAAGTTTAGATGTTATTACTGTTACTCAACTTAGTGGAAACTTTTCCATTCAAAAACATAAATATACACTTTACCTCTTACAGTCAATTGTAATTCAAATTTAGTTTCGCCCATATCGTTTCTGGCAGTGCAAATATAAATTCCAGAATCGAATATTTCTGCACGACTGACGATTAAAGTCCCATCAACTTGTTCTATTCTGCGATCCAATGCAACATAAAGTAGCTGTCCCTTGTCCCTCTTTTGCCATTTATAGCTTGGTGTAGGGTACCCTTGGGCAGCACAAGGCAAGAGTGCTGTATCCCCTTGTTTCACATAAACATAACGACTAGAATGAGTTATCCTTGGTGGAACACTCGTATGAGATTCTGAAAAATTAAAAAGAGGAAAAAAATAATAATGATGCGATCCTTTGTATCTCAATAAAAACTAAATATTCTTTTTTGAATAATTTTACTTTACCGATCTTGTAATTGAAGTAAAACACTTCAATACGCACTTAAAACTTTTATAATCTTTATAAATAGTCGATAATGTTTATAGATTAAACGCTTTTCGAGCTATAAATCACAACTTCATTAAGTCAAAATTTGCATAATTATCATATTTGCATTCTACTAACATAAAATCGATTTATGTACTCGAATTTGAATGCAGTAAAAAGTATAATTTAACCGACCGATATCCTGATATTAAAAAAAAAAAAAAACATATGTGAATCTCTTTATCTTATTTTTTAAAAGAATAAAAAAATCAAAAATAAAAGGAAGTTTACTTTTGTAAATTCGAATCGGTCGTTCTATCTTGCAGAATTTCAATACGATCCAATAATACGAAGAGAAAATTCAAAAATCCAATATTGAAACAAAAATCATAGAAGGAAAATACATTTTTAATATTAAAAAGAAAAATAAAGCAATTTCGCTAAAGCATTTTATTAAAGAAAATTGGATTTTATGAAACGATTCTGCTGTTATTGAATAATATTTATTTGTTCAAAAATATATTCAAAATTTTCTCGGTTTTTTAAATAAAACTCAAAATATCATTCAAAGATAAAATTTATATTAATTAAGCGGTATAAATTTAATTTTTGATGAATATTTATTGCATAATTAAAATATAAACTAGAAATATTTACGCAAGTGCATAATTTAAACCGATAAATTTGTGCAGATACCAAAGTTAACTATTAATGTTTAATTGTTCAAAATTAAATTATTATTTTAGAATACGATAGTTTAGGTTATATAACATCTATTAATATTACTATATAGTTTATCAGAGATGTAGATAATCTATATTAATTGTATATACTAACTGCATTAGGTGTGAAAATTGTATAATGGTTGCAATTCTAATGCAATTGATATTTTGATTGGATTATTAAAATCTGTAGCTTTTAAATGCATTACTGACGTACAATATAATGGTTTTACATCTTTAATATTTTTATTTTTATATTTCACACTCCTTAAATAAGATTTTAACTTCTTATAAACTGAAATTTGTATATAAATTATGAAATTAAAAATAAATTAGTCAGTAAAAGTTCAAAATTTTATTAGAGATATAAATTCCTGATTAAAAATTTACTGAATACTAACTGAGTATTCCCATGCATTTCTGGTATACAGTATATAATATATGGACACTGTTATATCACAGCAATGTCGCTATTAATACGTATTTATAACATTACTATTGTTACGTCATTGCGACATCATATATCAATGCACATTTGCGATACCATCTGTTGTTGTGTCATACAATCGCTATAATGACATCACATGTCAGATGATTTTGCGATACGATGGCATCATCTTTGAGGTCCTGTGATCTATCTCTGAATGGTCAAACAATGATATCGCATATCTAATGAAGTCATCTTTGTGTTCCATATTCTCCATCTCACAGTTATCATTCCGAATCTTAATAATATTTCAACATTAAATATCCCCAGGCAATCGAAGGAGTATTTACTGAGCAATACTCTTCACTCCTCTTCTCGTCACGACTCCGAAATACCAAAAACCTTGATCAGATTTTGGGCAGGTTTGGAGCTACAATGCCCAATGTCATCATGGAAATAATGCTAAATTTTCGAGACCCTATTCCCAATTTATGAGGGCTTGTGACTGTTACAGGTAGTCAGATGTTGGATGTTATCATTATATAGAATATATTTTACATACTTTTTTCCATTCTTTCATGTACGTTAAAATAACGACCTAAAATATTCAGATGAAAAATTTTCTTCCATTCTTGCTTCGTTTTTTACTTCTTTCCTTTTAACTTTTTTTCACAAAATCAATACAATCAATTACTTTTAAAATATATATATATATAGTCATGATGTATATTTTCTGACTTTTGAACTGATTTTGAAAAATCTTTAATGCACCAAAGCACTACAATCTTTCTTCCATATCAAAAGCTTTTCTTCTATTTTTTAATATAAGAAGGCATAGGATAAAGTCTTTTGTCTTTCTACATCATTTAATATGACTTAAAATAACTTATTTCTCTTTATCCACTTGGAACGTGTACTCTATCTTTTACTTTTATAAATAATTGGGTTTAAAATTATTGAATAAAGTTTCCATCGTAGGAAAAGCATTATTATTATTATTATTATTATTCTAGGTTTATTAAATACTCTAAAGACATTTAATTAAATGTAAATATTATTTTAGATCATTCATTCGATAAAATACAAAAGAATAACATCTCGTAAAATTAAATAATACGGTTTTGATATTAAAATTTTATTTATTTTAGAATATTAATGTAAGCGATATTTTTCATTTTCTGTAAATACTTTAACAATTAATTTGTTTAACAATTTCGGTCTTTCTTAATTAAATATTCATGATTGTTTACGATAAACTGCAAGAAACGAAAAGTTTTTAAATGAAGACGATATATAAATTTTCAAAATATTATTATTGTTATTGTTATAAACATATTTGCATCTTTAAACCGTGCAAATCGTAAAGATAATTAGTGTGCAGTTTATAATTTATACAAAGTGATAATTTTAATATTTCACTGTAAAATGTCAATTATGGATTGACACTCAGAAATATTATTCTAATTTTCGTTTGACTTATTACGTTATCAATTTTACCTAAACTAAGAATAAAAACGATCTAAAAGTTTGACACTTTTAACGACATAATTTATTATTTTTATTATTTAAAATAATTTATAGACTTTTAAATCTAAACGAAGTTCGGATTCTCCATTTTAATTAGCGTTATTCGAGTTACGTTAACGTTCGTAAACATCCGACTATTTTAAGCTAAAATTTGCAGAATTTTTATCTTTATACTTGAGATATTATACTAGTTACCTATTAAACTTTTTTCGATGAATTATTATAATTGAAGGGTTTGAATAAACAATGTTTGTTTAACTAATTTTAAGCAATTAGCCTGTCAGCTGGCTTTCATCAGATTTAGCTTACGTTAATATTATTAAGAGATTGCAGCTTTAGAGATCCTTATATTTAGTTAAATTATCTCTAGGAAGGAATTTAACAATCATAAATTGCATGTAAACCACTTTAACTCCGAGATTAAATATTTCTCTTCCTTTGCTACCAACAACGATTTCTCTTCTCAACTTCAATCAAGTGTATTGACACTAAAATTTAAAAAAATTCAAAAAGTGGAGTTAATCGATTTGATTTGTGAACGGCTCATATATAGTATTATAGTAAGACCCCGTTTAACGTGGAGGATACGTTTCAAGGAAACAAAGCGCTAAATGAAACAGCGTTAAACGAGGTTATTTTAACACATAAATAATGAGGATAGGTGAAACAGGACAGTGAATAAAAAATATATACATAGCATTTTTTAAATTTTATTTTGTAACATGTATTATTACTATTGTATTACATTAATTACAGACATTTTTTTATTGCTAATATCGATTTGTATTCATAAATCATTGATGAAAAATTTCTTAAAATTAGAAAATAAAAAGTTTTAAGAACAAAAAGCAGTAATCAGATTGCAGTAAGCTATAAACAATGAAAAAATATTGATGAAAGAATAAAGTTCTAACCTCAAGGAACTATACTTTAAAGTGGCAGCATTCAGGTTAAAACTAAAATGGTATAATTATTATTTTATAGTTTAAAGTGGCAGCATTCAAGTTAAAACTAAAATTGGATAATTGTTATTTATTATGGTAGCATTCGGGTTAAAACTAAAATGGGATAATTGCTATTTTTATTAGTAAGTAACATTGATGACATTCAGCTTAAAACTAAAATGGGATAATTGTTATTTTTATTACTGTAAAATAAGTTGATGAAACTAAAATGAGATAATTGTTATTTTTATTACTGTAAAATAATATTGATGACCAATATGAACTCTGACCGCAGCAGACTTTCATATGTACTGCACTGCACTGCACTGATATCAAATTCACTGTGAGATGGCATAGGGTGTATCGATGCAACAAATTCGTGCCATTTCAGATTTATGTGAGTATAACGATTTGAAAAACCACGCCAAAGTGAATCAATAAAAATATAGAATTAGAAAAAACCGCGTTATATCGAAACAACATTAAACGGGGCAGCGTTAAGCGGGGTCTTACTGTACTTCTCAGGATTGCGCCAATTACATTATGGACATGTTTTCTTTGTTATCAGGCGCAGCTACTAGCCAACCACTGCACTAAATTTAATACTGTATACAGCATTCGCAAATTTATTTCAACCTTTTACAAACTGATTTAATCCTTTTGCAAATGTATTTAAACTTGCCTGAATTTCTTTAATCTTTTTGCGACAGTTTGACAAATCTAATAATAAAAAAAAAATATTTATCTTTTTATTTAACCTTCCAACAGGAACTAACTTTTAGTCGCAGTCATCGAGTTATGGTCGCAGTAGAATCTCCATATGGTCCACCTTATTTTTGATTTTAATCATCTTTTACTTTGTTTAATATAATAAATTATTTATTTTACAAAGGCGTGAACCGACGTTTTCAAGTTTCGAGAAAAATTCGCTGTGAATGTAAAATATTACAAATATGAATATGTTATACCAATCGGAAAATTTTGAAATTATTATATATTATAGGGGAGGATATGAGGAATATTTGACGAACATATATTTTAAAGGTTTTCTTCGAAAATATAATTAAAAAATAAAATTCGTCAAACCTCAATTTTTTCAAATTGCATATAATATATTTTTTTGTAACTTGTTTTGTTTATAACTATTTTTTTGCAACATTTAATAACTGTTGGTTTTTAATAATAAAAACTATATACTAACTTTTGTACCTTGCGGTATATAATATAGACACAGATGAGGATTATTTGAGAAAAAATATGATGAATCAAGTACAAAACATTTTTTTTTATTTTTTGACCCTTTTCGTTGTTTCAATACAAATGCGGACATAATACTTAAACATATTAATTTTTCATTATTTCCCACACTTTTTTTTTTTGCAGTGAGAATAACAAAAAAATTACCATTTTTAATAATAAAATTACTGTTATAGAATACTAAATCTTTAGTATTCTATAACAGAAATAAATTCTGAAGTTTTCGTAACCCGGTTTAACGTGGACATCATTTTAAAATCTCAACGCATTTTCATAGAATATCTAAAAATGTGCGACAGACAGAAATTCTAATCTATCAGCGTTGGCTGGATGCCTAGGACGGACGTTTTCAAGTTTCGAGAAAAATTCGCTGTTAATGTAAAATATTACAAATATGAATATGTTATACCAATCGGAAAATTTTGAAATTAATATATATATAGGGGAGGATATGAGGAATATTTGACGAAAAAAATGGTGATTGCCCATCGAAGACAAGATATTTTTTTTATTTTTTAAACTTTTGTTTTCGTTATTTTTTACATTTCCTGTAGAGTGAGAATCGCGAAAAAATTACCAGTAATAGAACTTATGTACCTCTATACCATAACCTAATTTCATGTATTTCGCTACAACGGTTCCCGAGAAAAAAATTGTTTTTCAAAATTCGAAAATATTTTTTTTTCTGAGGAACCATCGATATTTTGACGTTAATATTGTCAAAGTAAAATGTTACCCAGAAAGCAACCTCTTAAAAAAAATCAGCCAAATCGATGTAAAGGCCACTTTCCAATGCTTATCCGGCTACAGCCTTTATTTAAACCTTTTGCAAATTGATTTAATTTTTTTGCGAATATATTTAAACTTTTTGCAAATATATTTAAACTTTTTGCAGATTTATTTAAACTTTTTGCAAATTTATTTAAAATTTTTACACGTATATTCAAATTTTCGGCTACGAACACTTTAACAAAATTGGGAGAAAGGATAGTGAATAAACGAGTATAATATTGATATATGAAAATAAATTTGTTGATATTTTCAAATTAATACAAATTTTTATTTGAAAAATATATACGGGTATTAATAAATACTGTATTAAATTTAGTGGAGTGGTTGGCTAGTAGCTGCGGCTGATAACAAATGAAACATGTCCATAATGTAATTGGCGCAATCCTGGAAAGTAATACTATATATAATGCATTTCTTATGGAAGACATACTTAATTTCATGTTCAAGAAGCTTCTCTCTGATTTTCATAAGTCATTCTAGGCTCTTTCTCAATTGCTGCTTCTATATATTAGGCGAAGGGATTAAGTAGTTTTGGCCTGTTTCCTCGTGGGCCATTGTTTAGCTCCTCAAAATTATCCCTTCTGCACTTTTTATATAATTATGCTTTTCCCCGTATTCTAATTTATACGCGATTTTGATGCCGCGTATATATAAGTCGGTTTAAATTTTAAATCCAAAATCGCAGTCGGAGAACGGACGAACAGACTCGTGCAGTATAAACTGTGCAGGCGTTCCTTTTCCATCCATCGACTGTTTTGATCAGTTTAAATAAATTTGTAAAAAGTTTAAATAAATTTATAAAAAGTTTAAATAAATTTGTAAAAGGTTTAAATATATTTGTAAAAAGATTAAATATATTTGCAAATGGGTTAAATAAATTTGCAAAAGGTTGAAATAAATGTGCAATTGCTATATATTAATACCTGTATATATTTTTCTCAAAAATTTGTATTAATTTGAAAATATCAATAAATTTATTTTCATATATCAATATTATACTAGTTTATTCACTATCCTTTCTCTCCATTTTGTTAAAGTGTTCGTAGCTGAAAGTTTGAATGTACGTGCAAAAGGTTTAAATAAATTTGTAAAAGGTTTAAATATATTTCCAAAAAGTTTAAATATATTCGCAAAAGGATTAAATCAATTTACACAAGGTTTAAATAAATTTTCAAAAAGTTTAAACAAATTCGCGCAAGTTTAAATATATTTGCAAAAGGATTAAATCAATTTGTAAAAATTTGAAATAAATTTGCAAATGCTATATTAAATTTATGAATACAATCCAATTGCATCTTGTGTTAATGTACCAGATAAAGAGCATAACATCCCCGAAAGTAGACCAACCACAGTTTTGTCTTTTTATATATCATGTAAATATTTATCCAATTAAAATAAAATTCCGTATATTATTGAAATCGATTTGGATCATTTTTACTACATACGATCCCATAGCGGATCATCAATAATACACGCCATTTTCACTTAAATTGGATAATATTTACGTGATATATACTGTATGTATATCGTTTTGACATACAATCAGCCAGATATGATTTTGAATTTTCAATAAAAAGAATGTATAAAATCGAATAGTGGAAAGGATCTTATGGACAATCCGTCAATTTTGAATACAGGTATCCCTCGTTATACACGATCTCACGTTACGCGTTTTCGCTATAACGCGATTTTAAAAAGTAAATTAATTTTTTTTTAATTAAGAAAATTTTTATTTAAAAATTCTCATGTAGATGAGACAAATGTGGATGAACTACTCGAGTCCCACTTATCCATTTCCAGTAACTCACTAATGAAGAGCTACTGGAAATGGAAAGCAACATGAATGATGTTATTTTCCATTTTCAGAAATTATTTTTGTTGCTGAACCCATCAAATAGCATAAAATAAAACAAACGACTGAATTTTTTAAATATATTGAGAAGAATAAAAATGATACTAATGAGACTAAAAGCGTCAAAGTTGGGAGAGAAATCCAGAATTCTTGCTTGTTACAAAGAGCTTTATAGAGAGAGGAAGAATGCTGCCCATCAGCTGTCTCGACAGTTTCATTTTTTTTGTCAACAGATGACCCGACATTCCATTCTGGTAGAATATTATGTGGCGGAGCGAAACAAGTCCTTCCACAGACTGCCCAGCCGGATTGTGGAGGACAGGGATCGACGAAGCGGGCTTGGACCCCATAATAAATATTTTCAAGGGGTGGGATTCGAGATTCGAACCCGGGTCCTCCAGAGTGGAAAGCCGAAGCTTTTCCACGCGGCCAATCCGGCCGACTTAATAGTTTCATTTTTTATTGCATATCGTCTGTGTGAATTAGATTATGCGTTTCTATATTAATATAATTTTTTTACACCCCTTTTCCAATCAGGGAGATTACTAAGGGGGCGGGGCCAGTTCCAACCACAGACTGAATCAAAGCATTTCCACGCGGCCAATCCGGCCGTCCGAAATAGCCTATTTTTTGCATATTTTATGGCCCCTTTCCAATCAGGAAGATTACTAAGGGGGCGGGGCCAGTTCCAACCACAGGCTGCACCCACACCCATGGAGGAGGCCGGATGGTGAAGGACGGGGATCACCAAGCCGAGCCCAGTATCCCGAAAAATCCGGGACTAGATCCGGGAAGCGAACTCAGGTCCTCCTGAATGGCACGCCAACAGCGTTATCACTCGGCCATCCGGCCGCTTAACAGTTTCATTTTTTTTTGTTAACAGATGACGCCACTTTTCCATTGAGGGAGAATACTAAGTGACAGGGCGAAACAAGCCCTTCCACAGGTTGCCCACCCCTGCGGAGGGGTCACCCGGATTGTGGAGGACGGGGATCGGGGGGCAAGAACCCCTTCCACAGGCTACCCACCCCCGCGGAGGGGTCAGCCGGATTGTGGAGGACGGGGATCGACGGGCCGGGCCCGGACCCCACGATAAATATTTTCAAGGGGGACCTGAGACTCGAACCCCGGTCCTCCAGAGTGGAAAGCCGAAGCGGTAACAGTTTCATTAAAAAGTTGAAGATCATCAGCCTATTATTCCAGAGACTTCAAGAGAGCAAAAAAATGATGATCTAGATTCATTAGTCCCAGTCTATTCATCATCGGATTGAAGATTATCAGAAGTATATAGTGTTTAGATGTTTATGGCATTGTATTAATTAAATTCATTCATCCAACTATTCATTCATTAAAATTTGTGTATTTTGTTTATAAGTTTAAATACTGTAATTCATTCATTAAAAATTTATTTTGCTCACAGATGTAAAGTTTTCGTTTTTTCTATCCTTCTGAAGAAACCCTTATCTCTATTTCACCCATGCTAAGTTCAACTCACTTTACGCGATTTCGTGTTACACGATTATTTCATAGAACCAATTAATTGCGTAAAGCGAGGGACACCTGTAATTTGTTTTAATTGTTATTGTTGATCAATAGCTAAGAGCTTCAAAAGTTTAAATTATTGGAAAAAGTTTAGTTAAACATTTTTAATATTGTATTCATAAATATATGTATTCGAAAATATTTATTACTCTTACTGCAAAGTATAATTATTTTTTCAATTTTGATAAAAATATAATTTATCATCTGCTGAATTTGAATCGTACACGAAAAATTGGACTTAGATAAATTTATGGCAGTTTTCATAGAATTTATGTATGGCATAATTCCAAGTAAAATAATTACACATAAAAAAAAGCAAAATATTCGATTGAAATTTTTGGTCTGATTTTGCTGAAAAATTAATAAATTTTCTTGATATTTTTTTATATAACATATCTGCAATGTAAACAATATTTCTTGTTTTTGAGTAAAGATAACTTTGGTATACATATTTTATTAATATTTTTCTACCATCTTTTTATCAATTTTCTTTGAAAATGATGTCAAGATATTCATTTTTTTATCTTCAAAATCAAAACTTTTATAAGTTTCTAGAGGGAAAGTAAAAAGGATGTAAATTTAAGAGGGAAGCAAAAGAATATGAGCGATTATTTTCATTTTTATAAGGATCCTTTTGGGTAATTAATCACTATTTAATATCTTATGCAGGAAATTCTCAGTTTGCGAGTTTTTTCAACTATGAAAGTATCAAATAAATCGAAAATATAAACATCAATTGCAATATATAAATTCTAATCATCTATAAAAAGATTCAAACTACGTATTTAGATATAATATACAGTGTGACTAGGTTTCTAACACCCATTCCCAAAATCAAAACGGTGGCCAAAAAGAGGAACTAGCAGAAATAGGGAAATTGATTTTTAGTTTACGAGCAGTTTTCGAATTAACTCGTAAAGTCTAAAATTTTCCTCTATAGTGTTTGATCGATCAAGAAATTTATAAATGGCAAGAAATATTATAAAAGAATCCAGTACCAGCTTTACAGCTTTTAACGTCCTGAGTGAAAATTCTTGTTGCGCTCCCTGAAGTCATCAGTTTTGATGGTGAACGAGACTTTGCGGCCTCCCAGTCCTCTTACCGTTTAAATTATATGTAAAAAATAATTGTGTCTTACTACAATAATAATAATAATAATAATAACAAACCGCTCAATGCGCCAGCATTCTTACGCTCAATCATATGTTGCACCGGCCCTGAAAGAATCATTACGGCTAGAAGTTAGGATCTCAACTGCCTATTGTTTTGAATTTGAGTAAAAAATGCTTTGCGATCGCAACAATAACAATTTTTTGAAACTGAACTACAACTATCATTAAAATTTCATAATAGAGTGAACTCAACATCCAATTCACTTGTCCCCTTCTCTGTGCTTTCACGCCTCAAAAAATATATTATTATATTGATGATAATGATTTTGGTCATTTTGCTATTGTGGGACCGAATAGTATTTACGAATCTCATTCAAATAGGCATTTTTTGCATATTTTACGCCTACTTTCAATTCAGAAAGCATTTCCACGCGGCCAATCCGGCCGTCCGAAATAGCCTATTTTTTGCATATTTTATGGCCCCTTTCCAATCAGGAAGATTAACTAAGGGGGCGGGGCCAGTTCCAACCACGGGCTGCACCCACACCCGTGTAAGGGGGCGGGGCCAGTTCCAACCACGAGTTGCACCCACACCCGTGGAAGCGCACTTTTTTGCATTTTTACGCTCCTTTCCAATCAGAGAGATTACTAAAGGCGGGGCCAGTTCCAACCACGGGCTGCACCCACACCTGTGGAGGGGGTCAAGGGCTGCACCCACACCCGTGGAGGGGGGCCGGATGGTGAAGGACGACCTTTCCAATCAGGGAGATTACTAAGGGGGCGGGGCCAGTTCCAACCTTTTCCAATCAGGGAGATTACTAAGGGGACGGGGCCAGTTCCAACCACTCCCCTTTCCAATCAGGAGATTACTAAGGGGGCGGGGCCAGTTCCAACCACGACCACACCCGTGGAGGGGGACCGGATGGTGAAGGACGGGGATCACCGGGGCTGGCCCAGTACCCCAAAGACGGGACCAGACAAAGTGAAAAAGTTCGGGACCAGACCCGGGACGAGAACCCGGGTCCTCCTGCGTGGCACGCCGACTGCGTTACCACTGGCCATCCGGCTGCCTATTCAAATAGGCTTATATTTTCGCGAAACACTGCTCATTGCCTGTGAATAGTTTTTCTTACGTCAGAAATATTGATCCCATATCATCTTTAATAGATTTAGTTTTTTATTACATCCAATAATATAATTGAATTTCATTCAAATCAGATAATGTTTACGCCAGATATCAGTTATCATAACATAATGGCTGTATAAGTTTACCATAATTAAATTAATTATTTCTACCATAAAAATTAGGATAAGATTTTAAAACGTTCCTTTAATGGTATAAAAATGGACGAGATCCATTAGTGCATATTGATTTATCATTTAATCAATGATATCTGATATGATAATCAATATGGATACCTATTAATATAAATCATAAATGATATTTAATCGATATTCTTGTTCATTCAGTTGTTTCCTCCTGCTTGTAAAGACATATTGCATTTTGGTTAATTTTGATTTTCTTCGTTTTTATGTTTGAATTTGTCAGTTTCCTGCAACTCATAAGAAATCTGCAAGGAAATCTGTCGAAATTGTAATAATTGCAATACTATTTATAATGATTTAATTTAATAATTTTTTGTAATACTTTAAAAATAATCACAGGAAAATTAAAGAAGAGTAAAAATAGCAACATAAAAAATAAATATTTTAAAATTTAAATACGATTATTTTAACATTTTAATATTTTTCCGTCTCAGATATTCAAGCCAATACGATTATCTTAATCCTTTTTTGCATTTTTTGTTTTTAATAAAGAAAATTATTTTTTTAAAAAAACATTAATCTTATATCATGATGATATTTAATTTTTTAAAATATATTTGGCACTTTAATGGCATGAGCTGAAATTCTCGAGGGTTTCCTGGAATTTCTAATATACGACGGAAGGACAAAGTTCTTACCCTCACCATGTTGTATTGTGCAATAGATCTGTAATTGTAAACAATAATAGATTACAATACTATCTTACTAATATGTATGTCTTGTTTTATTTTGACAGGCCCTATTTAACCGGGTTGGGTTGGGTTTGGGGTTTTATTTTGACAGGCCCTATTTAACCGGGTTGAGTTGGGTTTGGGAGATTAAGCCGCCATATCCTCGTGGGATATTCTGTATCTGGCGGCGGCCACTTATAGAACCCATCACAGGCTGGCCAACACCCATGATGGGGTCAACCGGATGGTTGAAGGATGGGTTCAATGGGCCGAGCCCGGACCCCTCGTGAAAAACTGGAGGTGTGGGACCTGGATTCAGTGCCGGATCTAGTTATGGTTTATAAATAAAAATATTATAATTTTTTTTAAAATTAAGTTAATATGATTGATATCTATAATTGAAATAATTACAGTTTGAATAATCTCTTAATTATCATAATTGCTTAAATATACTATTATGGGTTGACACAAAATTTTATCATCAATGTATATGATGCTTCAGAAGAAATTATTAAAGAATAAAATCAGGCATTTTCTTTAATAAAAATAAAACTGTAAAAATATTTTTAGAATGATTATAATTGTGAATAAATATTATCTAAAATTTTTTATTACCAGAACTCTGCAACTTATATGAGACTTGCATTTTTGGCACCACTGCAAGTTCATTAAGTTTGAGTTCCTCATCATGAGTGTAGGCATCTCAAAAATATCTTCAAAATCAACTTCCAAATCAAGTTTGTTCTCATAATTCCTAGAATTTTTGTTGCCTATGCAATGTAATTGACTTTTGAATATATGTGGTCCATGATGAATATTAAGTCATGAATATCTATGAACCTAGGATCTATATTGCTGATAAAGTAGCAAAGTGCCTTTCACTATTTTATCAGCAACATTTATTCATTAATCCCCTATAATTCTCCTGCATTCACAATATTAAAGATCTTCTTATTCCTATTTAAATTTTATGCCAATTTCCACCCTATTAGATACTAAGTGATAAGGTATTTCAGTGCCCATCATAGGATGTTATACTGTAGTAAGGTCTTTTTTATTTTGTTTTCCTGCTCGAGTTTACTAAGTAGGAATGCTATTTCATTATTCAGCATGGATCACCTATATATTCATGGTGGAGTCTATCATGAGATGAAGAATGAGTACAACTTTCCAGGCTCAAATTCTTCTTGAAAAATCTGGAGGTGTAAAATCTGGAATTGATCTGAATCCTCTAGGATGAAATGCATCATTCTTTTATGCAGTTGACTCGACCTTCACTGTAAATCAGTGGAAATAGTTCAGTTTTCTTCCAGAGAATCTAGGATTGACTCTGGGATTGATAAGTTAAACTGGACACATGTATTTGGAGGCAAGAAGACAACTGAAATGCTTGTTAAGTTACAAATTAATTAGCTTAAATAACAATTTACAAACAATATAGAGATAAATTTTGGCACTTTTATTAATAAATTGAGTTTGAAACAAACACAGGATAATGTAAATTGAGGATTATTGTATATCAAGAAAGACAATATTTAATTTATATATAATTATATATTTTTAAATAAAAAATATTTCCAAGAATTTTTTAACTCTTGTATATATGTCATTATAATACAAGACATTTGAGATTATTTAAATTTTAATTCTAATAGATCTATAACATTTTCAAAACTTTTATCTATACAGTGGGTGATTGGTTAACGAACATAATCCGTTCCAAGAAAATGTTCGTTATCCGAATTGTTCATTAACCGATCATCGATTTACCATAGGATTTTGTGGGAATTTGATTAATTTGTTCCGGAGACCCAAAAAAACATAGTAAGAAATTATATAATTTTTATTTATGTTTATTTATATATAATAACAATAATATATACATACATAGTCTTGCATTTTCATTTATTATGTTTATTTTCCGATTAATCTGTCCAGTATCGATTGCTTTTCTCTCTCCTTCAGGATTTTTCGAAAATGATTAATAGCATTGTTGTGGTAGAGATCTCTAAGCCTATTGACCTTAACCTGCTATGGGTGACATTCTAACACCAAAAAATTGTAAAATTTCTCTCTTACCTTCTTTAATAAATCCTTGATTTGTTTTATGTTATCTCTGTAAAATCTCTCTCTTACCTTCTTTAATAAATCTTTGATTTATTTTACATTGTCTCCAGTTCATTTTAATCGGGAAAAACTACTGTTCTTCCATCCTTACCCATAACTCATTTTAATCAGGAAAAACTACTGTTCTTCCATCCTTACCCATAAGTCCACCAAAGCGCAAGGCCTAAGCCTGTCATTCTGTTAGGTTAGTCTAGCTGAAATATCCTCATGGAATATTTTTATCTGGCGGCAGCCACTTATAGAGCCGGCATCATCACAGGCTGACCAACACCCATGGTGGGGTCAAACGGAAGATTGAAGGATGGGTTTCAATGGTCCGGGCCCAGATCCTCCTAAAAAATTGGAGGTTTTAGAATCATCTGTATACCAAACTAGTGCATCTTTGAGACTAAGCTCAAATCTACCCCCTCCATTCTAAAAAAAAAAAAAAAAAAAAAAAAAAAAAAAAAAAAAAAAAAAAAAAAAAAAAAAAAAAAAAAAAAAAAAAAAAAAAAAAAAAAAAAAAAACAGTGAAGAGTCCTGTCTAGGACTGTCTTCTCCTATTCGAAAGATGTGTTCTCCACTTTATAGATCCAAGAGATTCTCCTCCTCCAATAATGGAGCCCATAATAATCCTCCCAAATATTAGTTTCAATGCAGAAATGAAGGGGTAAATGCCCAAGAGTATTTCAAGAATAGTAACAGGTGTAGGAAAAGTTGTCATAGCTCCAATGATGCTCGGATAGGCCATCTTTTGAATTTTCTGAAGTTCAGTGCTAAATGCCCAAGAGTATTTCAAGAATAGTAACAGGTGTAGGAAAAGTTGTCATAGCTCCAGTGATGCTCGGATAGGCCATCTTTTGAATTTTCTGAAGTTCAGTCCTGCATGTCTTAACAGAACTCCATCACCAAATAATGGTGTTATAATAATAAGTCTTACAACCATGGTGTATTTTTTAATACTAGGGGTTCTGCCTCTATAGTCTTTGTAGTATACCCTCTGGAAGGTTGCACCTCGATTCTATGGTCAAGAAATGAGACATTTTGTCAGAACTCCATCTGGTTTAGGAGTATCTTTCCATATGTATGAAACATTTTAGATTGTCAAAAATTAAGGCTTAAACTTGAAAAAGGTTATTTTTAAATATAAATCAGAAACAATCTGCAGTAAAAGATATTAAAGTTAGCTTGATTGACAAATATGGTGTAAACCATAAAGACCATTACTTTCAATTTATCAAGATGGTAAATTTTTAATTTAAATAAAGCCTGTCCCAAATAATTATGAATACATCTATTTTAATCATTTCAAGAAGATAAAATTAATTTCTAATAAAACTGCTTTTATTACATGACAATAAATGTAAAAACAATTTCAAAAACTTTGAGATACATAGTTTTATTAAATAACATATTGAGAAACAAAGCTAAGTTTTCAGATGTCTCACAAAATTATGAATTGGTATGCAAATTGTACATATTCTCAAGATATGCAAATTAACTTGATTCTCATTTGCATACACCATTTAGTGATTTGCTTGCACATACTCTGAGATAATTTTTGCATCAAAAAACCTGTCAGCCACCATGGGAAAGATGAAAGATGTAACTAATTTGAAAAAAAACAGATCATTGCTTGGCTGAAAAAATGTTTCATTTATAGAAATTTTGAAGTAATTAGGAAGAGAAAAATCCACCATTAGTGAAATATTAATAAAGAAAAGAAGTGCAATAGACAAATTAAACTCAGAGGGGGGGAAGTTTCATCATGACAAAAGAGAAGAACTGTAACCTTGGCAACAAAAAACAATCATCTGTGCATAAAATTAGGGAAATGTTAGATCAGGAAATTTCAAAAATCTGCTATGCATTGAATACTGTCATCAAATCATCACATCCAGTATAAGAAATTGAAGAGCATATTAGCACTCAAAATACATGTTGCAGTTTGTTTAAAATGGACAAAAGAACACAACATGGGAGAAGAAATGGAATAGATTGCTTTTCAGTGAAGAAAAGAAATTTAATTGTGATGGCCTAGATGAGTTTTCCTATTATTGGCATAATCTTCATAAAAATGATTAATTTTGCAATAAGTGTGCTACAGGTGAAGGCTCGATAATGGTTTGAGGAGGATTTCAGATAAAAGATTGGAGGTGTGGGATCCCCGGATTCTCAGAATGGTAAGCCACAGCTTTACCATGCAGCCATCCGACTGATCTGTTATTCGAGAATGGTGAGCCACAGCTTTACCACGCAGCCATCTGGCTGATCTTCATTCGGTCAGTCCACGGGTCATTTGTTCTGTGAAGTGTTCGTTAACCGAACATAAAAATCTTTCAAAAAAATGTTTGTTATCCAATTTGTTCATTATCTGAATTGTTCGTTAACCAATCACCCACTGTATACAATTAATAAAAATTATTAAGTATGCAAAACTTTATTCCAAAGAATTTGATATGATCACTTTTTTATAATATAGAAGCTTGCTGTAAAGAAGATACAATTAGATATTTTATATATATAAAGCAAATTAATCAAAATCATCATTATTTGTTTATTATCCAGAAATTATTTTTATAAATGATTTCATTAAATAGGTTTTATTAATAAACATGATGATAATCAATCTTGGTATAGTTTTTGAATTATTCTCACGTAGCTTATATTATCTAAATAAAAATGAAAATTCTAATAATAATTAGTATTGAAATCATTGACAATTGATGAAAAATATCTTCGTCATGTTCTTTCTAAACAATAACAACTATGGCATTAGTTAATTACAATTAGATCAAATCATTTCCCAGTTTACATAATCTTTCAATATAAATGAGTTCATCTATCTGTATTGGCATTAAATATATTTAAGAGATTATTTGATTTACTTTTGATTCTTGAAACAAGTTACTAGTGGATTTTTGTAAGTATAAAGTTTTCAAATTTGATGCTTGATGATAGTATAAAAATATCTTGAAGTTAAGAACTTGATAATAAACTGTTTTAATAAATTCTTCTTCTTCTAGATATTATAAATGATTTTTCTTATCATTAAGCTATGATTTTTTTTAATAATAAAGAAAAACCATGGCTTAGTATAGTAAAGCTTATAATTTCTTTTGTGTAAAGCTATAATTTTTCTTTATTATTTTAATGAATTTAATAAAGCTTAAATAATATTGTTACTGGGAGAAAATATTTTTGGAATTCATTATTTCTTTCTCAGTCTTTAACAGTAGTGGAAAAATTTATTGCATCACTATTCCATAAGTCGCATTTTCAGCTATTCAGTTATTATATGTGAAAATATAGTAGTACTGGTGGTGATCAACAATAACAAGCAATGCAAATAACATAAAAATATTTAATGCATCATTTAACCACTTAAGTGCTTTTAGCTAAGCTTAATTAATATGCAAAAAAAAAAAAAAAAAAACAAAAAAATGCTGCTGGCTATTTTTTTAAATTAGGCTGATAAGCAAAAAAAAAAATTAAAATTGCAAAATCTCACTTAATTTTCATTGAAATTTTTAGGATTTATTATGTTTTTTTATTGTGATTCTAACAATGTAACAAATTTTTTTGAATTTTATTTCTTTCACAATTTTTCATTCATTATATGAGATTGGAGAAAATACTATTTTTTATATGAAATTTTAGCCATCCAATGAAATGTTTGATATTTTCTTATAGCGGCAAGTCTTGTGAATAAAATAAGGTATGAATCAAGAAAATTGGATATTTTAAAAAATTTTCGATAAAAACCAATTATTATGCAAATTTTAATTAATTTAATTAGTTAATTAATTAGTTAAAAAGTGACAAAAATTTATTAAAATATTGTCTTTTTTTATAAAATATGTTTATTGATATGTTTTTCTTCATTTCAATAATTTTTATTTTAAAATATTGTCATTTTTTTATAAAATATGTTTATTGATATGTTTTTCTTCATTTCAATAATTTTTATTTTAATTTTTTATAAATTTTCGAATTTATAATAAAAAAAAAAAAAAATATATGAAAATCGTCCACAATCTTGCATAAACAGCTATAACATTTCTACTTTACTCTAATTTGGGTCTTGATATACTTTGTTGACACACTACACCCAATACCACATGCAGTGCAGTAAAGTAGGTTTCGCTGCAATTTCCCATGAAACAACTGGCCACTATAAAACAATAAAAGTGCCATGCCACTTTTTATTGCCTGAGGTTGTTTACATTAGGATTTTCTTGTATTTTAATAAATTATCTATGAAAGTAAAGCAATAAATGAACAAATAAAAATATTCTATATTTTAACAGAATTAATAAAAATTTTTGTATCATCAGAAAAAGTCTTTCAGTTTTATGAATTTTACAGTTCATCATAGTAAAATTCCATGTTTTAGTTAAAATTTGAAAAATAAGTTTATCTCACGCGAAAATCAAAATAAGATTACTAAAATATAATAGGATAGAAAGCAGAATTGATATCATTCGATCAAATATTGTCTGGATTCTACGAATACAATCCATTCACATTTGCTATCTTTAAAACAGAATTTAAAAAGAAATTTCGGCATTTGGAAAATTTAGGACCCATCATCAGAGGCACGTATTTTCACCCAATAAAGGCAAACCCATTCCTGAATTACCCAGTAGGCTCTGTGATAATTCCTCTGGGTAATTCAGGAATGGATTTTATTTATATTGTTTTTTATCATTTTTTGTTCTGAAAATATACTATCTATTCATGCCAAAGACACTGAAAGAGTTAATATATGGACCATTTATTTTGAAAGTGGTGTAAGTCCATTTTTTAAAAACAATGAGATTTTACATAAATAAAAAGTTTACACTAAATTAATGTAATATTTCAATGTTTTAAAAAAATGGACTTACACCACTTTCAAAATAAACAGTCCATATTACAAATAGATATGCATTAATGAATTATAATTATTAATCAAATAGTTGTTGTTTCAAACAATATTGTTACAATTTGAAAAGTGGACTCAAATAAGCTAATTACATGATTTTTCAGTTAGAAAAAAGAAATAAATATGTCCCTAGGATATAAGCAGTTTTTACATAGTGTTATCTAGTATTTTTCTAGTTTACAGTCTTGATGCAATAATTTATATATTTCTAAATTTTGATAAACTTATAGGATGATACAATAATTTTTTCCATTACTATAATAGACAGATAATAAAAAATTATATAACATATGCATTAAAAATCACAAAGGCAATGATAATTAAAATTACAAGTAGTAGTTTAACAAAAAAATTTTAAAAGAAAATGTAGATTTCTTTTTGAAGGTAATAGATGTTGATTTTTAAAATGCAATGATCCAGAAGGATTATAGTAACAATAAGGAAGTTGATATAAGTAATTTTTATTAGTTAATGAATTTGCATTATTTATATTTCATAAAGTTTAAATATTCTTACTTTTAGGATTTTTCTCATGTTTGTTGATGATGATATACTGTATTAATTTCTAGTGATTTTGTTTTCATTTAGCTTTATGAATAATGTCAACCTATGTTGCTATGGATAGTTGCATCAGCTAATATATTTCTTATTATTGAATCAGAATTGTTATTTTTTTTAATTAGATTGTATTCGATTTGACTGATTACAATAATTTGATTGATATCAAAATTTATCTTGTTTGTCAGTTTTAATAATTTTTATATTGTTTGAATTTCCTTTGTTATTTATCCATAAATAACAAAGGAAATTTTGTTTTGTTAAATAATTTTTATCCATAAATTATTCTTTTTTTATTTTATTATACAGTGTATCTACAGTGAAACCCCAGGATTTATTTTTGTTATTATTCCAGAGCCAGACATCATATGATTGAGTAAAATTTATGCAAAAGCAGGAAAACTTACTAAGATTCTGAGAAAATTACACAGACTATTAATGGAACATACATGGAGAATGTGTCCTCCATTAGTGACAGTGACAATGCCAAGCTGGAATTCAATTTCTCATCAACTGTTATTGAGCGTATCTGGTGTGACATTGCAACTGCCTCAATGATTCTTTCATGGAGATATTTCAGGTTGTTTATTTTCACAGTATAAATCTCGTCTTTGATATATCCTCATAAAAAAAGAAATTCTAGGAGTTAGATCTGGGGATGTGGGTAGCCATGAAATTGATCCCTTTGTCCAATTTAGCAAAAAGTTGGGAAAATTTCTCTCTAGTGCTTCATGAATTTCCAATTTCTAGTATGGAGGAGGTGCCATCTTGTTGAAATAAAAGATCTCGATTGATCTACTGAAGTTGGGGGAAAGCAAATTGTCTGACATATCTAGGTAAATTGCATCTGTCACTATTATTTCAACAAAAAATAAAGTTCCTATTATTTCCATCTCCATCAGTCCACATCATACATTAATTTTCAGGCTGTCCCAAATTTGTTTTTAACAACATGTGAGTTTTCTGAACCCAAATTCAGATATTGTGGTAATTCACATGTCCTGATACATGAAATGTTGCCTCATTAGAGAAACAAATACAGTCAATTCTCATTATTCATGGATTCCGTATTCGACTATTCGTAAAAATTTATTTGTAACCACAAAATTGTTATTCGCAAAGCTTTTGCGCTTATTCGCGGACTCCTGCTGAGCAGCGAAAATATTGTTACCAACACCCTTTCTCTTTCTCTCTGGAGAGAGAGGGGAAAAGGAAGTTGTTTGTTAGCAAATGTAGTCTCTGAATTGGTTTGCCGGAAAATTTCTCATTACCTATCCTTTTTCACTCCAAAGACCTCAGGTAGGCCAAAAGCATGTTCATATCGTCCACAGGTCCTATAGAAGAATGTGACCATATGCTTGAATGCAGCCTCAAATTTAGGTGCCTAACTTCCTGCGTATTTGCTCCTTACCCCGAAATTTTAGATCTGAGGCAAAAAGCGACACAGACAAGGCTGATGCAGTTTTTCAATGCAGTTCAGAAAGACAATGTCTCAGCTGTCACATCAAACATCTTGCAACATCAAAAAATTATCAGTTAAAAATAAGATTTTATTTACTGCATAGTTAATGTTTTTAAAAATTAAATAAAGATTACTATAATTATAATACTGTATATAGTACTATATACTGCATATACTGTAATTATTTATAAGTAATGCAATACAAATTAAATAAGGTGTCTGTAAACAGAAAAAAAAACATAAACTAAGTATGAAAATGTTGGGAAGAAAGGTTCGCCAGCTTTTCTAAAGTATCAACTCAAATTTAATGGCAAGTATAGGGGGTTCAAAATAATGAATCCCATCCTTGGGATACGAGCCATGCAAAAGTATTTCAAGGTTCCAGTGCAAGGAACCTAATAATAGTTTACGTCTTGATGAATAATTATATAATTTCTTTGTGTGATAAAATATAAATATCATAATATATCATTCAGAATCATAATTATGGATATAGAACAGGCTTAACTGCAAATTCAGCATAAAATTTCCTTTAAAATAAAACATCCAATGAAAAGGTATGATATAAAGATACTGATTGAACACAAATTGATACTGAACAGTATCCTGTATCATAATCAATAATAATTGTATTGGCTAAATAATTATGTAAAAATCCAGTAATAGTAATGCAGGTAAGTTATCTGTTGCCCCTTACTTTCACACTTAGCGCCATCTATTGGTATTTATTGTCATAAAATAAATAAAAATTGGGCCCCTTAGTGCCCTAAAAAAAGAGCCAAATAAAAAAAAGGGCAATGTAGGGACAGCCCATACTGATATTGAACAAAATTCTATATCATATTCCTAAATATCTCTTTTAGATTTTAAATAAAAAAGTTTCATACATACATACATATATAATCTGTATTTTATAAGTATATAGAAGATTAATAATTTATATACATTGTATATAAATTTCAAATCTCAATAAAGAATATAATATTTAATAGCATACTCAATTCTGTTTTTCAGATAAGGAAAATTAAAATAATTCACCATTAATTAACACTAAGTGATAAATTAAGTGACAGAACAGGAAAAAATGATAGAAAATCAACCTTGAAATGTATAAATTATAATATCAAATATACTGTAAACATTTCTAATGAAAGAATATGCTATATTTAATCTTTCTTAGATCTATAATTATTTGTTTCTTATTTATTTATTCTTAATTAAGATTTATTTTACTTTGAGACTATAATTTATAAATAACACTCCAGGATTGATTTCCTATCATTTTTTCTCTGTTTTATCACTTATACAGCTGTGAAGATACTAAACGGTAGGACTCTTTCTTCTGTTATCATGTTTTCGTTTATTTTGGTTATTAATGTAGTAATAATGATATAATCACGCGTTATCACTTTTAATCTTTTCCATTCCTAAATGGAATAAAAATATGTGAATTAGGGATGTTTTGTCTTTTAACCGTCCGTTCATCAGAATGATACAGTGCTTGTTTATAAGCCGATTTGGTTAAAACCCATGAGTTTCAAAGTCAAATTAACTAAATCCGTCTTTTGTAAATTTCTCAACTTTAATATCCGAGCACATGAGTAATACAAAGATGTGCTTGGGTAGTAAAACTGAGAAATTTACAGAAAATAAATTTGATCAATTTAGCATCTGACAGGTTCATGTTAAAAGGCACTATGGACTAAGCAAATTAAAAATGATGGATGATGGTTCAATATTTTCAGTTCAATAAGAGTGAAGATATTTTATATATCTTTGCGCAATATTTTGGATAAATATTATCCAACCTGAATGAAATATGTACACAATACAGAAATGTGTTTAATAGCGGCAATATGATAACTGCATAATTCTTGGTGATTTGAGTTTTAGTAATATTACCTGGGAACATGGTATTTATGATTATAACTTCTTTCTTATACAGGGTGAAGAAAAACGACGTCGTAAAATTTTGTGTACTGATAAGGGACCTCAAAACAATTCGAAAATGTTTAAAAATATATATGGTCTAAATGGCACAGTTTTTGAGTTATAACTCTTTAAATCTAGCCAATCACCATCGATACATAAAGCGTGACGACGCATCGCGTTGCCAAGACGCGTCGCATTGCGTCGCTCTCCTATTTACTACCGGGTAATAAGAAGTTTAATTAAATCTGTAATTTTCGTTCTTTAATAGTAGCAAATTCATCGATAAGATCATTGATATTAATTCGATCTAAGATTTCATTTTATATAGCTATCAGCGAAAGACCTCCTAAGCATAATTGGAACATAGTCGATGTCAAATAATTTTTAATTATCTTTAATATTGAAAATTATCTCTTCCCATTAGCCACAGATATAGGAAGTGATAATAATATAATATTCTTAATGTTATCTAATAACTCAAATCTTTCTTTTAGAGAATTATAATTGTATCTATAATTGCACAATAAAAGAAAAATTAAGAATTTTCTTTTACAGTCATGAATGTTTCATCCGTTTTAACGTATTCGAACATTCCTTTTGCGTTTTCTTAAAATGTTTTCACTCGTGAATTCCGAAGAAATTTCTAAAGTTTCTGCTAAAGCATTTGCATTATCGATGACCTGCACAATTTAGGAATCTAGAACATTTCTTTTGCGTTTTCTTAAAATGTTTTCACTCGTGAATTCCGAAGAAATTTCTAGTTTCTGCTAAACCATTAGCATTATCGATGACCTGCACAATTTAGGAATCTGTAGACAATTTAAAATCAATATTTTCTTTTCAAAAATCTTACTATATTACTCGATTTAAAATAATATACTATTATATTTTCTTTTCTTTACTTTATGTTTCTTTAAAATTTGTTAGGTGTAAAATCATGATGTTAGCACCAACGTTTTGTCAAACTCTGATATAATTTTTTTGCTATATTTGGATTGTTAGCGTTATTTTATTATCTAAAAATCTAATGTTTAGTTTTCAAAATTTATCAATGTTTATTTATTATAATTTGAAATATATATATATTAATAAATATTAACTCAACTTTATTTTTGAGAGAAAAATTAGGCACTTGTAAAGAAAAAACATATTTTATCTAAAATAATCGATGAAGTGTAAAGGTTTTCATAAAGATGTGGCGAATCCAAAAAGAAATGAATCTGTATATTATAAATATTTCAAAAATCCACCTAAGATAGTTAATTAAGCATCGTATCTGGATTACGAATTAACTCCGGTTAATCCACATTCAGATACGATTTTTAATTATCGATCGGAACCTGAAATCTCAAATAGCGATCACAGTATATCTGTACATCGCATACATACCTATGGTAAAGATTAACTTATAAATTAGGCATAATAAAATATTAATAATTAATAATAAAAATGTGTAACCTTAAAATATTTATTTACTGCACTTATTATATTTTCCTCTTTCTTTTGATGTAGTGATAATGACACAATGCCGACGGGAATGATGATCTTAAGTAATGAATGTTTACTGCAATGCTGAATTTTATATTATTTTTTAATTTTTCAATAAAATCCCGTCTGCGAGGGTTTCAATTTATTGTATTTAAAATTATAATTTGATTCTAATTTTAATTGCCAATTGTTTGGAATATAATAAAGAAATTAATCTGGACGTTCAAATATTTAAAACCCACATCTAAGATAACATCGACAATTAACCATCATTCCCGGGATTATCCCCGATTAATTTGCAATCCAATAATCCAACGACTGATTATATGGAGTCTATTGTGCATTTATTAAAAGAGTAAAAGCGTGATTTCATTTTATTATTAAAAATAATTGGGGTTATAGAGGAAAAATTTTTATATTCTCAGAGAGACGAAATCTGAATATAAAATTAATTTCTGAAGATATTTTGTGATATATTAAATAAATTAATTAAAAGATCGGAAGAGCGGTTCAGCAGGAATGCCGAGACCGATATCGTATGCCGTCATTAAATATAAATAATCATATAATTATTGATGATTAATTTTCACTAATTTAATGATTTCAGTTGATTTAATTCTATTTTAATATATTCTATACTGGATCACATCCAATATAAATTAAATACAGCATAAAGAAATATTTGTTGTAACCAGATCTAATGTTAAATATGCATTAAAGTTTTTATTGATTTTTTATTAAAAAATATAAAACGAAAAATTAATATATATTCTCATATTAACGTAAATGTTTGATTAACATTTTAAATTTTACTTTTGATCAACTCTAAATAAAATTTAACTAACACATTAATTCGAATAAAAAAACATAACTGAAATCAAATCTTAGAAAGGAATCTGGACTCCCGAATATTGAAGGTTGAATTCACAGCAAGCTGAAGATGTGGTTTAATGTCGATTTTCAACTCATTCGTACTACACGGCTAGGGATTAACACGACCACCAAGGTCACGTTAATGCTCTGTCACCAACACTCCTGGAAGAGTGAGGGGATGGATGAAGATCACGAATGGGGAATCTTATTTGAAATCATTTTTATTTTGAAGTTTATTTTTTATCAAGAATTTACTTTAAATATTAGATGAATATTGAAATGATATTTAGTGATAATTACAATTTAAATTTTTAATTTGAATACATTTTAAATGTACGTATTTGCATCAATAAAGTATAAATGAAAGTCTACAACTATTGAAAGTGATTGCGGTTTTGCAATCACTTTCAATAGTTCCTACGTGTAAGCCATTTTGAAAATAACTTTTGAATTTCACAGTGATGATGCATCAGGTAAATTTGTATCTGAAATTAATTTTTATTCTATTTAATAAATTTGACGAAAAAACAAAAAATAGATATTATTTCTTTGAAATTATTTAAATAACGATTGAGTAAAATATTAAATATTAAAATATATTAAATGCATCTTTAATATATTTTAATATTCACTATTTGAATAAACTTCAAATAGTGTGACTTAAATTTTAAAAAAAGATTTTTTGAATTTGAATTCATTAAAATAAGATGCTCTATTCTTAAGTTCTGTAAGCTGATGAAGACTATAGAAAAATACATTCAGAGGATATTTTTATTAATTAAACAATTTTTTCAAATTTAAATAAGCTAAATAATTTATTTAAATGATATTTACCAGTTTTAAATCTTCAATATTAAATTCAGTTTTTTTTAAATTATTATATTGGATTAGCCAAAAAGTTTGTGTGGTTTTTGACATGTAAATAAAAAGCAATTTTTTATAGAAGGAAATATCTTTAATCAGTAAAGTATTGTCCATTTTGACATAACTTTTTCCTATCTTTTGGACAGTTTCATAATCCTGCATTCATATAAATCCTTCTCTTATTGTTATTTAATGGGCTTTTCAGAATCAAAACTCAGTTCATTGAAGAATTTTTTTAGGGGAGTAAAATAGATGGTAATCTGAGAGAGCAAGGTAAGATGAGTATGGAGGATGATGTAAGACATCCTAGTCCAGTTCCTAAATTTTTGATGCATCTGAAGATATGTTTGTGGTTTGGCATTATCATGATGAAAGAAAATTCCTTGAAGATGCATCAATTCTGGATGTTTTTCTTGGATAAATCTTCACAATCTGTCCAACTAATCACAGTACACTTCAAATTGATTGTTATGTTCCTTAAAAGCAATTCATAGATCAATACACCCTTCCAATTCCTCCAAATTGAGAGCATGACTTTGCTTGGGGGAAGAACCCCTGCTTTCAAAGTGATTTGTGTGGTCTTTAAATATCATTAATTTAATTTAACAATTAAGCATAAAGCATTTTTGGCATTTTTATTTAATATCAATTTTGTTTCATTATATTGTAGTTATAATTAAAATTATAATTGAGCAACTATTATATATGGAGTGATTGTTTCCACATAATTATATCAAGATGGAAAGTTAAAAACATTTATTTAATATGATACATATATTGACATTCATTTTTATTTTTCAAGAAATAAATTCATAAATTTATTCAATTTCTTTTTTAATTATTTTAATAGAAGATGATTTGAAAATAAAACATGCTTACCAATAATGAAATCCCATATCATGATTACCAGGAACAACAAAAAGTTTTTTTTCTGATGGGACTTTGAATAGACTATGAAATCTCTGAATATAATATTTAAATTCTGATTTACTACACCAAAGACCTTCATCAAATAAATCACCTAAATAAAAAATAAAAATTAATATTTGCGAATTTAGGTAAATTCATTTTGTTGAAAAAAAAACTTGTACCTAATACAAAAATAACGTCTGGATTGTGAATAAACATAACTGTTTGAAATGCTCTGTACATTTGCCATTCTCTTGATTAAAAAAAATTAATTTGTTAATATATAAAATATTAATATTACATAAAGAAATTCTAATAAATATAAAGAAAAGTTGATAATTAATACACTAAATTTCTGTTTCAAAAAAGTAAAGTTAAACTAAAGTTAAAAATTATCTTCAAAAATAATTTTATCACCACCAAGAAATAGATATGACAAATGCAATGGAATTTGAATAGATGAACTTGATATATATATTTAATATATTATTTATCTATATTAATGTTACACAAAGATATTATTTGACTTAAATTACAAGACTAGCTTTTTCAGTCTTACTTGTATTTCATTTAATTGTTTTCTTATTATTATATAACAAATATTATTTCAGTTTTCTTCCATAAAAAGTTATTTTGTTTTTAGTGAAAGTAATAATATTAATTTTTCAAATTTTTAAATATTTTAAATAAAATTTTGAGTAATGTTTGCTACATTATTCAATCATTATTTTTTATTGACTTAAAAACAATATTAAACCAAAAGGCTTTTTAAACAATGAATAGCTGATATTATTATTAATTTATTATACAGCTTATTCTCTTGGTTATCAAATCTCCAATACTTCTTCCAATCTTCTTGTGAGAATGATTGTGTATACTTTGTATATTGTCAACAATAGACAGATAAACATATAGTGTCTCAAATGCTTGCTATAGAGTTTGTAATATTTATTAGGTTTTGAATACAGGAATACCTCGATTATCGCGGTTTCGATTATTGCGATTTTCGATTTATCGCAGTTTATAATTTGATATCAAAATTCGAATTATTGCACTCAAATTCGAATTATCGCAGTCACAAGATGTAGCCCACTACATATGCAACCAGAATTACATTTAGTTCGAATCGCCACTCTCCAAGTAGTGCTTCGTTTTTATCCGATAGTGCCTGCTCACCATTCACCAGTAACTATCCACCTCTACTTGAAGTACATGTGGATATTTATTTCTCTTCTTATTTACCCCTACAGTGAATGCTAAAAGAAACAAGGATGATATCAAGGCTACAGCTATCAAGAAGAAACGTAGAGTGATCAATTTAGAAGATTAGCACGCTCAACACATTTCTTTTTTACCTTATACATAAAATTTAATTAATAGATTTGAAAAATCCTTGGCAGTGATCACCCATTTTACATGCATTATTTATCCCGATTATCGTGGATTCGATTATTGCGGTATTTTTCGTGGCAACATTAACCGCGATAATCAAGGTATTCCTGTATGTCAAATGTTGTAAATTACTTCTGCCAGAGTATTGTGTGCACTCATATATAGTTCTTAGTTGATTAATAAGATTTGCATTTTGTATTTAAATTTTGTGTTCAAAGAATTATAATCTGTTCATGTTTTGTATAGTGAACTGAGGATGGCCTATTAAGGCCAAAAATATTTTTCAAATTATCTTTATATATATGACTATTGTGTTATAAATCTCTTTATCTTAACTAACTTGTGCTGCATGTAACCAATTATATAAATTGCTATTATCATTAAGTAAATATTATGAATCATCTTCAGTAATAATCTTGTTACAGAAATATTAAATATTGGATATCTTCTAAACATTTGTATTTCAATTTGTTTGAATTATTTACTTTACTGTACAATGTCTCTTAAACATGAAAAATCTATACACAGCTTTTTCTCCAAATTTAGGAGGAGAACTTTTCTAAAAACTAGCAAATCAGCAAATGCAGAAAATAATAAATATGAATTCATTGAAGAAATGGAATAACCATTAAAATATCAAAATGGTAATTACCTTCTTAATTTATCAAACCAATGTCCTTTTCTTGAACCAAGTAGATGAGTATCAGCAAGTAACATAACTTTCAATGGGATATTATGAGATGGATTGGTAATTTCATTTAAATTTTCATCTAAGATTGGCCATGAACATTGTAGTAAAACTATGTAATATATCCCCACCTAATAAATATATTTAAAATTTTTAAAATCAGAAAAATTATTGCCAGATGTTAACAACAAACAAATAGATATTTTTTGACATAACATCTGCATTCAAATTAACAAGTGAATCATTTATTCAATGTCAAAGCAAATAAATTGTGTATTTGTAAAAGTGCACATATTTTAATTTATTAAATCTAAATTTATTATTAATATAAGTTTTTTTTTTAAATTAATATTTTCTACTTAATTAATATGCTTTTAAATTGATTAAATGTTAGTTATACTAATGTTCATTAGCTGTTTGTTACATAATATACATAAAATATATAATTATACAAAAATAGCAGAAAAATTAACAGCATATAAAAATTATTTAACATTACAATTAATGTTAAAAATGCATTATTTATTTTTTGTTATCCTGAATTTTGCACCTTTTTTTTTTATCTACTGAAAACAGTCCTAGAATTATTTATATTGGTATTTTTAAATTAATATTTTCTACTTAATTAATATGCTTTTAAATTGATTAAATGTTAGTTTATACTAATGTTCATTAGCTGTTTGTTACATAACATACATAAAATATATAATTATACAAAAACAGCATTAAGTTGTTAATAATTTAATTTAATAGCATATAAAAATTATTTAACATTACAATTAATGTTAAAAATGCATTATTTATATTTTTTGTTATCCTGAATTTTGCACCTTTTTTTTATCTACTGAAAACAGTCCTAGAATTATTTATATTGATATAATTCTATGAATGTTTTCCTTAAGTAATCAATCAGACTAGTCAAAAGCAAACTATCAAATGACCTAATTCTGGAAACATTCGTTATAAATATATCTAATTCTTAAACATTACAAGTAAGAAATGGCAGTTCACTGGAAAATCAATATTTAAATACAAGTTTATTAGAAAAGTACAATATTTTATGATTAATTTGTTACATTAGATAAAATAATATTTATAATGTAATAAACTGTATTAAATGCACTTTTATGTACAGCAGTAATAATCTTACCTCACAATATAAAATAAGAAAACAGATGTAAAGCACATATTTCAAAAATTGAGGAATTATCATATTTCCATCTATAATATTATTGGAAACAGGTGAGCAGTAAAATTTTCCATATGGCAATTCAAATGGCAAATTAAAAACACTGTTTAAAGATATTTTCTCACGAACATTTCTGGAAAACAAAGGTAAGCAAATATTTTTTAATTTCAAAATTATATATTTTGTAATTTTATATTTTAAAAAATGAAAATATCAGGAGTTAAAATTTTACCAATATTTTATTTTGATGCATAGAAATTATATAAGTTTAATTAAATCTGTTTATTATTATATGACATCTTTATGATCCAAGTTCATACATGTAACTTATATTGTACCATATTTTTATGTTCATTTTGTTATCAAAAAATTTTTTTCTTATCAAAACTGCAGAGCAAATTATAATAAAATAATATTTAAAAATTAGTGGAAAATAGAATTACATAGCAATTACAGTCAGTGCAGGATTTATCTTAGGCCGAGTCCTACAGCCCCACGATTCTAGGGCCCTAATAAGTGCTATATAGAAAGTAAAATTTTAAAGGTTTTTTTTATGTTATAAGGAGCCTCTAAAATTAGACGTAGCTAATTTGAATTTTTGTTTGTTATAAGTTATTTCAGAGATGATTATTATTTTTAGATGCCCCAAAAATGCAAATCCGGCTCTGATTACAGTTATTTGATCTAGTTGTCTTTTTACATACAGTATATTCAATAATTCAGTATGTACATGTACCATTAGTACAATGCAGTACTGTAAAGAAGCATAACAACATAATTAGGTTATTAGAATACAGGTTTTTAACAGGAATGATTTTTGATTATCAGTTAATAGATCTAAAAACCGAGATTCGTCGTTATTGGGAAATAATACCAAGTATTGAAAACAATCCCTCGAATAATTCCTGGAGAAAAACGATTCTCTCTCTTTCGAATAGGAACTTATAGATCTCACTTTTTGCTAATATCAGCATTTAAATTGCATCACTACCTTTTAAAATCAGTAATAATTACGAACTTGATCCAGTTTTGAAACGGTGAATTTTTACAATTTAACAATCTGGCATGGAGCAGCACAGGAAATAATTCTTGCACGGTTGAAATACAACCGGAAGTACGCAAGATTTTACGCAAGCTCCGTACGAGCCGGTGTTACTTAGTTGCCATGACAACAATGGCTGAAGAAAGTTTAAGGTGTCCTGATCTGAAAGGAAATGTATTTATCTACTCGTGTGCTTTCCCTTCGATATTAATTAGTTGAAAATGTTCTATATGATATCAGTTATATAGTTTTAAATCGAATGAAAGTCAGCATGATTTCTTATTGAAGTAAGTGTTTTGATTTAATTTTGATGTCAACTTTGTTAGTTTTTTACTCGTTTGTTTATTTTTACTCATTATTTTATTTAATAAATCATATTTGACAAATATTTATTATTAATCTGTTAATAAATCAACAAGCATCATTTAATATAATTTTAAAATTAAATGTAATGTTTTATTTATGTTGAGAAAATTCTGAATTGTAATATGGTCAAAAATTAGAAGGAAAATAATTATATGTATTTATTATAAACATATCAACATTCAAGCATTTATAATATAATAAATAAACTTAAAATATAAACAAATTACAGGTATTATATATAGTTTTTTTTTTCTTTAGTACATAACTGATGACCTAAAACTGTCATTAGAATAAATTCCACGTGATTTTGATGTTAAGGCTGTCATTATATAAGATTAAAATTATAAATCCTACGTAAATAATGTGGTAATGACTATATAGTAGTTATTTAAATGGTTACCATTTCATTAACCTTTCCTTAACTTTGCAGAATTATTTTTAACCAGAATAATTTTGCATTACAATTGTCAATACAATTGCAGAAAATGATTTTTCATTGAGTCTAAACAGTTATTTATATTCTCTTCAGAATAAATTGCATTGTTGAATAATACAAATTCCATTAAATGATAACCATTATGATGATATTGAAAAACAAATGGATAAAATGATGAAATATTAAATATTCATTAAAAATCCAAACAGTAGGATCTATTTACTTTAAAACATTATTATTTTAAATTAAGATAAAGCTTTTAACTTTATCTTAAGTTAAAAGCTTTATCTTAATTTAAAGTAACAATGTTTTTAAATAAATTATTAGAAGTGTAGTATCCTTGTTTGCAAATGGTTCAACATTGAATGCACACATGCAGTGTATGACAGAGCAAATGTTCATTCTTGAACATTAATGAAGCATAATTCTGATTTTAATTGTAATTATTATACAGTATAAATCAATATCTAACAGAATAAATAAAATGCATAAACAATAATACACACAAACAATCTTTCTGTTCTATTGTGATGAAAATAGAGATACGTTGTTTTTATCAATCAAAAATACTTGTAAATTGAAAATATTAATTCATAAATATATTTTCATAAACTAGAAGTTGCTCAATATTATATATATATGTTACAAATAATTTTTTACAGTTAAACTGAATATATCCAATTATAGAATATATTTAAATAAATTGCAATTTTTTTAGTTGTAACTGTATTTTATATTTTTATTGTATTGATCTCTTATCTCCTTAAATGTTTTGTCTGACATCTATGCTATCTTACAAATAATTTTGTTTATTTATGTTATTGACAGTTACAGTAGACATGATATGCTTTTGGATCAGATTAATCCTTGTAAATAACCAATTCACATGATATTGACATCTTCGATGAAATTGATTTACTGTAATTGTTATTACTTTATTTAGCAATCATGCTAGAGCAGCAAAGTTATATTTAAGGAAAGTAGTTATGTCATATACATTCATATATTTTTTATTCATTCAATATGATATAAATTTATAAAAAATTATACTAGTAAAACTCAATTTTTTTGTGTGATATGCCTCTGATGAAATTATATTTAATATTTCAATACATCTTTGTCATAGACATGTCACACAGTAAAATTTCTGTTCTAAATACTTGTAGATTACATATAAAATAATGCTTATAAATTAATTATTTTAAATTTTTTCCACTTTTGAAATTGAGCTGAATTATTTATATTTAAGTAAGAATCTATTTAAGTGAGAATATTTAAGTAAGATAATTAATTTTTATACAATTAATTATTTTAAAAAGAATAGAATTTACTAATTGAAATAAATTTTAAGTTATAATTTTTTAATGAAAAATATCTTTATTTAAAAATGTTAGTTTCAATGTTTTAATTTTATCATATAGATCAAGCATATTCATACTAAGCACTACACTATGTGTGACCCCCCATTAATAACTTTTGAATTAATAATAGATTTTTATTAAATTCAGTAGAAGTATCCTACCATCAAAAATAATTTCAGTGCATATCCTTTAACTCTACACTTCAGTCATATGGAAGACATTCAAATTTCTGAGAGAGTTCCTTAAGGAATTATGAATTAATTAATGGACTTTTATGAAATTTAATAGGAAGATCAAATTATCATTTTCAATGACTTGAGCTTCCTGTATTAGCCTTTTAATTTTAATCATATAAAAATGATTGTAATTCAAACATTGGATTTTCTCTCTAATAAGTTTTTAATTATCTGAATAATTTTTATAAAATTCAGTAAAGATCAGGTTATTTCTGTAGTTTTATCCATTTAAAAATGAATCAAATTTCTGAAGTTTCACCTTAATAACTATTGAACTGTGATAAATTTTTATGGTATTCAATAAGGTCATGTTTGAAAAAAGATTTTGCAAATATTGATTTAAAATTTATATAATCAATCATTCCAAAATATTGGCATGGAAAGTTGGCAGTTAACTCTTTCCAGAACTGCTTGTTTTTACTAATTTACTTTGTTATATACTTTATCACAAATTTGATTCATAAATCAAATATTTTTTTGTCAATTTTTTAAAATATCAATCATAATCTTAAGCCAATTTTAATATGATCTATAAAAATACTATATTATACAAATTATTTGTAAACTATAGAGATGATAGACTAGAGATGATAGTCCGAAATTATGAATTATTTACTTTCAAAAAAATTTTATTAATAAACTAACAGTTGATAAATTATAAAAATTCACTTTATAAACCCTGAATATATGTTAAGATAAAAGTAGTTTTGAGCTAGGTTCTTCATCAGTTATTTTCTTGTGTAAGGAAAATATTTCAAACATCTAATAGTTCACTTACACTATAGAAATGTAACTGAAGAGATATTTGGCACAAAGGTACTTTTACCTTAAAATGTATTTTAGATCTGTAAAACTAGATTTTCATATGTTATTGACATCTTAAACAAGGTTGATTTAATTATTTGTTTAGTCAGCAATCATGCTAGTATATCAGAGTTAAATTTATGCAAATCTATGTCATATATTATTAAATTTACATTATCTAGTTAATATAGGTAGTGTTTGATAACATTATCATTAAAAATAATAGCCACTTGAATAATAAATATTTAAATTACAAATTTTAAATATATATTATTTAAATATATTCATAATTGTCTAAAATATTAAAATTTAAGACATTATTGCATGTAAAAATTATTACATCTTGATTTAAAAAAAAATTTATCCAAACTTTGTAATCTCGTACATAAAATATTAGATATAGATTGTTAGGAAAAAGTTAAATTCAATAATAATCAAAGCATACAAATTATCATAAAATTTATATTGTGTGTGTATATGTACACACACACATACATACTATTAATTATATAATTAGACAGTCTAAACTTTGTTGCTATCTCTTTTCCTTTTTCTGATAAGTTTAATCTAACCCAAACATTTGTATAAAAAATATATCAGACATCCTTTTATCTCTCTAATTTCTGAAATTAGTCTACTTATTTTTTATAATAAAATTATCAAATATTCATTTAATTTTTTTTATTTATTTAAAACTGATGATGTTGAAAGACATTGTAAATTTTATAAATCTCTAAAACATTTATAATATTTACTGTATTTGAAATTCATAAAAGTTTATATTGTATTATTTCTTAAATATTAAAAAAATATTTTTTGTGTTTGTATGAACATTCTATACAAACTAAACCTGTTTCAAATAAAATATATATTACCAAATTCAATTATCACATCGCTTATATTATTTCTTAAATATTAAAAAAATATTTTTTGTGTTTGTATGAACATTCTATATAAACTGTTTCAAATATAATATATATTACCAAATTCAATTATCACATTGCAATTATGACTAAATTTAGAATCAACCAAATATATTTTCATTATTTGTTGTTTTTTTTTAATTAGTACATTTTTATAACAACTTTGAGTATATATAGTTATTTAATAAGGTTTAAATTATGATTACATCTATAAAATTTCTTCAATAATATAATAATAAATATTTTGTTTTGAATTAAATAAAAAAAATAGTGAGATATTTTTATTCTGACTAACTGACAACTGTATTAATTTTAATAAATCATCGTCAAGGAGACTAAAAATAGTTTAGCTAACAATATAGTTAAGATAATGTATAGATAATTATTGTAACTAGTAAATTACAATAAAACAAAATAAAGCAATCTCATTTGTAAAGTAAACAACAGATGGTTGGCTATTATTATTGCACTGCTCTACATAGCAGCCTGGCTCCACTATCACCTGGAAAAATAGAATTATTTGTATTATATAAAATTAATAAAAATAAATATATTTATTTTTATTATTAATATTTTTTTTTTTTTTATTATTTTTTTTTTTTTTATTTTATTTTTTTTTTTTTTATATTATTTTTATATTTATTTTTAATTTTTTAACTTCAAACATAAATTTCATACTTTATTTTTCTATTGTTATTTTATAATTAGTTAGAATTGAAAAAAATTTAAACTTGTATAATGTGTTAAAATGAATATTTTTTAAAATTATCAATTTTTAAAATAATTAAGTTTTTAATTTTATTAATATTAAATTAAATTGAATAAAATTAAAACCTTAACTAATAAATAAATTGTATACTGTATTATTTATACTGTCATCAATATTCCTTTAATTTTTTATGAGATTGTGTAAAAGAAATTTACCATGCTTAACATTTTGGAGATTTAAATAATCGTGCATTCAGTTTCTGTTGTTCATTTGTTTTAAAGTCAAAAAAATAAATTTTGTTATATGAAAATTGCTATTTATTTATTTAAATCAGTTATAGATATACAAAGATATTTTACAATCTTCAATGTCACATGTTGCATGTTAATTTATCAAAATAGAAGTGTATAAATTTATTTTACACAATAGTTGCTATCTACTATATAATTTCATAAAAATTTTTACACTGAAATTTGTGTGCGTTTCCTTTCAGTCTATGTGATTACTAACATGTTATTCCAATAATTCTTTTTGCCATAATAGTTTTTATTTTTGAATGCATAAAAAAAATCCAAAAAACTGCCATAAAATAAATAGAAACTTCTGTAAATTATTTTTATTTCTAAGAATTTATAATATAGCTTCAAATAAAATTGTGAAAACTCTCAATATAAAGATTATAACTGCTTGTCAACTGCTCTACAAAAATTATAATGATCAGAAATGTAACTTATTTCAATTTTTTAATAATAAGCAGCATATAAACAAGTTATAATTTGCCTTATCAGATGAAGCAGATCAGTCCTATTTAAATGAATAAAAATAATTAAAATTTATAAAATAGAAAATTTAATTCTTTAAAGTGTTGCAAATAATTGTCTATGTTGTAATTTCACCTGCCATTGATAACTCTGAAATTAATTATCATCTTCAAATACAGTGTATGTGGAAAATGAAAATATATGCTAACATAAAATTAGATAAGATTAAATGGCTTTCCACTATAACTGATTCAAAGAGGTAATATAAATGGCTCTTGATTTGCAAGTTCATGCTTAATGAGTTTGCAATTTTTTTTCTCAAATATAAATAATCAAAAAATTGAAATTATGAACATTAATTATGATAAATAAGTAAAAATAAGTTTTCATAAAAAGGCAATTTCAAACTATGTACATAGCTGTCAGGGCCGGCTCAAGGTACTGGCAACTCGGGCAATTGCCTGGAGCGCGCCATTGCTTAGGGGACCATCGAGAATCTTCCAAAAAAGAAAAAGTGAAAATAATAAAATATTTTTTCAATCTGATGTTTTTAAGATGGAAAAAAAAGCAAGTTCCTCTCTATATATTTTATAAATTATGTTCATGAATACTAATAAGTTACAGAATGTCATGCCAAATCTGTAGATGGCATTAAGAATAATGCTTACAATACCTATTACTGTGGCCGTTGGCAAGAGAAGCTTTAGTTTATTAAAGCTTATAAAAACATACGGTCCTCCATTTCTCAAGATCGAATGAATTCTTTGGCAAATTTATCTATAGAAAATGATATTGCAAAGAATATAAATATAGAAAGTGCCACGAAAAGATTTATTAATCTAAAGACAAAAAAAAAGTTTTAGGTAGGCTAATCGTTCATACAGTCCAAATACTAGTTGGGAAAAACAATATTATTATTCATTTTTTGTTAAAAAACAACCTGGGTAATAAACTCATTTCTACTGTATATTTTTAGTGTTTTCTTTGTGAAAATTTTTATAATTATACTTAAAAAGAGCGCCTAAGTTCAGCTTGCCCAGGGCGCCAGCAAACATAGAGCTGGCCTTGATAGCTGTACAATACAATATGAATGGGTTTGTATCAAAAACTCTGTCATCTACTACAAAATCAGAAAAATCAAAATGGCAGCCAAAAACAGTAGTAGTGCACAATCTGGTTTTATTGATATATATAAGGTGACCATCCATCCTTTATTTAAGAGAACAGTCCTTTATTTCACTGTTCTGTCCTTTAGATTTATTTTTTCTAAAATAGATATTTTGACTTTTATTTTGTGAATTGAATTACTAAATTGAATATGGCATACAACAGATGGTCCATGGAAACATGACACTATTATTTTCTGTGACAGTGTCATGTTTCCATGATATGTCACCTGTGAAAAGATCGAAGAATGGCAACAAAAGGATGAGACCTGTCAATGTAGATAGGTTGGAAAATGTTTTAAATGATATTCAAAATAACAAACACATATCCTTTAAAAACATTTTAGAAATGTCAAATTTTGCCTCTTTCTTCCCAGATCTAAAGCCCCTATTGAACAAGTATTTTCATTAGTGAACAATATGTGGACCACTGAAAAAACCAATTAAAAATCTAAACAATAGAAGTATGTAATATTAAAATACAATTTTAGGATTTTTTTTGGACAGTCTTTCTCTTGTACATCTTTACTTCGCAATGAATAACAAATACAAAATTAAAACCCCATAATACAATCAATAAAGTTAAAATAAATCTACGCAGTTAATTTACAATTTTGACTTTATTGATTGTATTATGGGGTTTTAATTTTGTACTTGTTATTCGTTGCAAAGTAAAGATGTACAAGAGAAAGGCTGTCCAAAAAAGAAGGCCTAAAATCGTATTTTAATATTACTATTTACATCTCCTTATTTTTATGTCTATTAATAGAAGTATGTATTTATATTAAAGCAAAATTCGACATGATGTGAATAGAGTTTTATGAATTTTTAAATTTTTAAAACACAAACCTGATTTATTAAAAAAAGTTCATTCTTGTGAAAAATATCAAAATTTTTTAAAATAATAATATTTAAAACATTGTGTTGTTCATCATATTGTGTTTATTATTGATAATATTTATTATATTTTATAATAAATATTATAAAACTTTTCAGTTTTAGTGTAACAAGTAAATGCAACCTGCTTTTTTTTTTATGATGAAACACTTTGATTTGTTATTTATTTTCTCCAAAAAAATATGGTCACTATAATTATATATATAACTTATGGATTAGATTGTGCCTAAGGTAATAGACATAAACGAATTAATATTAAAGGTCATCTATTTATCTGTCAATAATAATAATAATGAATAAAAATTCTTTAACATTTATATGACATAATTTCTTTATTATTATAATTTACGTGATTTCAAAATCTATTTTTTTTTTATTTCTTTAGATAAATAAACCATTGTTTAATCATAAATTATTGATTTTGTTGACTTTGCTTAATTTTTTAATGGCCATATTGCATTATTGAGAACACAATTCCTGATTTTAACATTATATACCGGTACTATATATGGAAATTGATCCTTTTTTTTTTTTTTTTATTTTATTTTACAAGCTCATTCCAAGAACAGATTAACTTATAAAATCAAGGACTATCTGTATATTTGAGTAATTTCATAAATAATTCTGTCATCATAAATCAGAACCATCATAATTCAGAAAAATTAAACCCAAAATTTATAGATTTCTCATTGCTAATGTTTACTAGGGACCAGTTAATCAGGAATCTACTGTTTAGAAAAGGAGCAAAAATAATAGTCATAGCAGGGAGAGCATACCCAATGTAAAGTTGATATATTATGAAATGAAACACCAGCAATAAAAAAATATTAATGTTTCCTTCATATAATATTTATGCAAATATTTATCTTAATTATTTTAAATATAATTTCATTAATTCTAATTTTTTTCAGACATGCAAAATGACTTATCATAGTAATAAAAAAGAAGATTTAGATGCTTTTCAAGAGAAATCACCTTTACCTGAAGCAAAAAAACGATCACATAGTTTCCTAAGTTCAGTGTTTAATTCAGGGACTAATTCTGATTATAATAAAGATAATCCAAATAAAAGTTTCGATAGTTTTTGGAATTCTTCTGGAAAATCCACAAAATTTTTTAGTTCTGTTCTCAGTACAAATCAAATATTAACTGGATTATCATCTAAACTTGAAGCTGCCTTAAATTTAAGCTTTGATGTTTTAGATTCTGACACGTCTTCCAGAAGTGCTAATACTTCAGCAAAATCTTCTCCTGTTCAAGATGTTTCTACTAGTGGAATCTCTTCAAGAAGATCAAGTTTGCCATCAGGAAGTTATTCTAAGGCAGCCAATACATATTATTATGTCAAACAACATAGACAGAGATCTGCAAGACGAAAGGATCGGTCAGTTTATGGGCAACCTGAAATAGATTTAAAGAACACTGATCTAAAAGTACGAATTCAAAATGAATCATCTGAAGATTCACTTTTTGCAGCAGATGATCTGAGTTTGGGCAATAATAGCAATAGCAATCAGTCTAGTTCTAATAAACATGATCCTTTTTATGTTTTTCGCAATAATGATTCAACTGGAATAAGCAGTGAATCAGATGCTTGTGGACATAGTACAAGTCTTGATTCATCAGATGCTGAATCGATTCCCGAAAGTCGTGATCTTGGACTTGGAAGATCAGGTTCGGGTGGTTCTATACAATCTTGGAGTTCCAGTTGCGATAGTCAATTAGATGATTTTAATCAGCTTGTTATTGAATTCATGAAAATATTTGTTCAGAAAATTTTCAATAGGTAAGAGATATATATCTTTGTCAATTGTTAAATTTGTTTTAAAAATTATTTTATAATTTTTAATTTTTTTCTTTCTTAAAAAAAATTAATTTTTTATAATTATTTTATCTGTTCAATGTATATCTGTAAGTTTTGTCAATAATCAGTTAAACTACTGCTTCTTATTAGCCACATTATATGCTATTAATTTTCAGGTTTACATAGTCCATGTATAAGATGACTTGTAACTAATGTTCTTTAATTACAGTTTTATACAAATGTCCTCAATTTATAATGCTTAGAAAAATTTAGACTTGTAATGGCAATTATTTATGATGAAAATTAATCCTTATGATACAACAGCAATGGTTTTGCAACAACCATCACATGGATAGACAGTGTTTAAAAATTTTTCCTGAAATGTCAGGAATAAATTGAATATTATAAAGAAATTTGACTTAAAAAGAAAGCATTTGCATAGAGTTTTCCACTGCATGTTTCAGAAAAAAGTTGAAAATGACCCATATCTATAATTCATGAAAGTATTAAAAAAAAGATTCACTAAACAATTTCTACAGACAGGGAAACAAATAACATTACCAGAAAAGACTCTTTCTCTCATTTTATGCTGCTTTTCAACTTGAAGTTGTTATGTGATGAGACTATTCAGTGATTATCAGTTTTATCATATAGAATTAGCTGTTGGGTAATGGATAGGATTTAATGGCTGAGTCCAGACTATTAGTGAAAAGTTCTGGAAATATGGGACCCAGAACTGAAACTGGATAATCCAGATGGCAATCAAAGACTATTCTGTAGCCCTCAGAGCAAAATACAGGAGATCATTTCCCATCTTTTCTTTCTCTACTAATTAGACTTCTTAAAAAAAATTTTTAGAAGTAATTATGCACACTACTATTTATTTAATGAAGCACTTCAAATACAAAATCATCTTCAGCATTATTAACTATAGGATCAAATATATAAATTTAGCATCATTATTATGTTCCATAATGTAATAACAATGTTAAATTTATATCAATTTCACTGGAATACTAACATTCCATATCTGTTCACTGAAATTACAGATTTTTTATTCACTACTGTTCTAAGTGCTGTACAAGTGCCAGGGAATGAATTAAACTACTTTTTTATTAAGAAAATATTAATTTATTTTTACAATTCACAAAAAATTATTAAAACAAAAGTTTATATTATAACTTAAAATTCTATTGCTAAAACTATTTACATCAAAAATTCACTGCTGTTTGTAATATGCATTTCGACCCTTATCTTTGGCCCTCTTCAATTACATGCATGAATTTCCAAAACAACATTTAAACAGTTCTTCAGTAATAAACTTGGTTATTGCCATTCCCTTATATTAAAAATTAAAGACATTTATTTCTCCAATTTCTATATTCTAAATGAGAACATTATCATATAACAAAAAAATCAAACATATGCCTATACTTTTACATTTGATTTTTTTTGTTAATATTTCATTATTACAACATGCTTTTAAAGGCACTAAACTTTGTGGCACAGTACATTTCATACTGCAATCATTATTATGTATTTACAGAAACAAACAGTTATTTCTGTTAGCTATGCTTTATACTACATTAGGTCTCTGACTCATGCAGTTAATTTGTTCAAAAAAATTCCACATAAATCAGAAATCATGCAAGTCCAACAATGCTTTAACTTCATTACATACTAATGGGTGTTTCATCAAATAAAATAGTCAAATGAAATTTATGAGTTTACTTTAACCATAGATAAGAAAATTTAAGACCAAAATTAATATTTTTGAAAAAATATAAATTGTTTGTTGAATTTTTCATTTGCATTTTATGGAAATTCAAAAAAATTAAAAGATTTATGCATCTATGTATCTCTGAAATTGTGTAAGTTGGAACCTATTATACATCTTATTACTAATTTAAAATATTTTTAATATCTCTTTTGAACATGTACAAATTATTTGTTTACAAATGAATGCTTTCTTTATATATACTATTAATATAAAGTTAAAAATTATACCTTTTAGAATTTACATTTTCTACATCATATTTAAAACTTATTGCAGTACATTAATTTGCTATGGTATATAGATGAAAAATATTATCCGAGATATTTAGTACATTCTATTTGTTACATTTAAAATAAAATTACATTTCATTTTCAAATTATATGGTACCTTGGTTAACGATGGCCTTGGATAGTGACGTATTTGGTTAATGATGAGTGGCTGTAAGAAAACAAATTTAAAACTTATTGCAGTACATTAATTTGCTATGGTATATAGATGAAAAATATTATCTAATATATTTAGTACATTCTATTTGTTACATTTAAAATAAAATTACATTTCATTTTCAAATTATATGGTACCTTGGTTAACGACGGCCTTGGATAGTGACGTATTTGGTTAATGATGAGTGGCTGTAAGAAAACAACGTCTTGGTTAACAATGCAGGCTTTGGTTAACGACTCCTGATTATGTGAACTTCCGACAAAATAGAGCTCTGTAAAACAACTTGTCATCGCATCACATGATTCATTAGCTCAGTTGTTAATTGTTATTTTTTTTCATCGCAATCAATTCAGATCCGACAATATCATTATTAAAATTAATAAAATTATAACCATATAAAAATATATTTAAGTAAATGATAATTAACATATAATAATGAAAACAAATTATTTAATTAATTAAAAATAGATGTGCAACATTTCACTAGTTTTTAGTTTCTTAAAGATGATTTCTAGACAATTATTATTTTAAATTCAGTGAACAAAGTCTGATTCTATTGTTTGTTTGTGTTATATATTATTTGACACCTGCAAGTAGTGTGACGTTGCAGTTTTGGATTCCATTAGAAGAAGAAAAAAACGTCTGCTCGAGATCCTACAGTTCATATAGACAATAAATTGGCGAGTGCATGTCACTGTTCACTTGCCATCAAGAGGCAAAATCAAATCTTATCTGTATAATAATCATTGAATATATAAGCCACTAATCAGTGTTTACAGGTTCATTTGTCAGAAAACTCCAAAGTGAGCCCAATTGTTCTTCTCGTGAAGATTGATAATTAAAAACTGTTTTCATGAACAATCCGTTTTATTAATGTTAATTTTTTTTTGTAGCAAATATAATAAAAAAATGAATATTCCATATTTTTAGGACATTTTAAATGAGTTTTATCTGCATTTTTAATATTTGAATTTTTTTGTAGCAAATATAATAAATAAATGATATTTTCCATATATTTTAAGGACATTTTAAATGAGTTTTATCTGCATTTTTAATATTTACTATGGTTGTTATTTTAAATGAGTTTTATCTGCATTTTTAATACTTACTATGGTTGTGGCAAGGAGCCAGAACAAATTAATCAGTTTTCAATTAAATCCTATGGGGAATCACACCTTGGATAACGATGGTTTTGGTTAAAAACAGTAATCCTGGAATGGATTACCATCGTTAACCAAGGTACCACTGTATATGAAGTATAAAATGATATTTATTATATTAAGTCAATAAAGATAATGGTATTTTTAATCACATTCACTTCTTTAGAATTAATTATTAGAATTTCAGTCCATTAAAAAATCATCATGAGAATGTATTTTTGCTTACAGTGAGTCAAATTAGAAATATTAAATATAATGTTTTGTTCTGCTGATTTGTTTTTAAATTTTATTTCCTTGACTTCTTCAGTGAAACTTATAAGTTATCTGATACTGAAAACTGATACTGTATTTTGAAAATATATAAATGCATATATAAAGTACTATATAGGGATTGTCTTTTTCCCTTTTAAATTTTATTTCCTTGACTTCTTCAGTGAAACTTATAAGTTATCTGATACTGAAAATTGATACTGTATTTTGAAAAAATATAAATGCATATATAAAGTACTATATAGGTATTGTCTTTTTCCTGGATTTCGGTAATCACGGGATTCTGGGATAAAAAATGTTCTTTTCCCAGGATCTTGAGATTTTTGTAGATGAAATTAAAACTAATATTTCACAGCATTTTATTTATTCATATATATATATAGGCCTATAAATTACAAATTGAAACAGATTCAAATCTTATTTTTCAGAAAATTAACATTTTCTTTTGAAACCATGACAGACTAGTGAGTACTAGTAGTGACTACATTGTTAAAAAAATTTATTTAACTTCAATTTTTTTTAGACTGATTTAGCAATTGACATTTAATATGAATGTAGGCAATTTTCACTTTTATTGCTGAGTTTAATTCTAATTTTCTTTATAAATAGTCCTGCAGCTGAAAAGGCCTTTCAGCTTCTACAGTTGTTGGTAGTATAGATTTGAGGTCATCCATTAATTTTATTACATTTGTTGTTTTTCAGCAGTTGCCTCAGCTCAAAGATTTCAAACTCTTTGGATATATTCTTTGCAAGTGATTGACCATCAGCTTCATTTTGAGGGTCTTTAGAAATACATTCAGTTTGTTTTTTTTATTTTATGCACTAATTTCTCACACAGAGTCTGACCTCTAGTCATAAAGAATCAGAACTGTAGCTGACTAGAGTTCTGATTATCATTGTTTTTAAATTTACAAAGAAGCCAAAATGAATATTAAAAATATGTATCTTAATATTTCTCTTTTGTTATCATCATGAAAATTCAGAATATAAAATAATACATTTAATTTTTTATTCAGACAAAGCATTACTTATGAAGAAAAAGCAAAATTTGGAGAACTTTCCCAGCACGAATTAGGTAGATTATGGTTTTCAAGATGTGTCAACGCACAGGTAATTATATAATTATAATATTTAACAATTGATTTTAATTTCATTGTAAAATTTACATTTATAATTTTGCATATGATAAAAATACAAATCTCTAATGATTAAATATATATAGTATATTTAGCTTAAAAAAATTTACTTTGCAGATTTAAAAGATTTAATCATTTTTAATAAGATATATATTTCACAAAAAACAATTGATTTAAAAATTCACAAAATAATTTATCTTCTATGAGGGTCTTTAGAAATACATTCAGTTTGTTTTTTTTATTTTATGCACTAATTTCTCACAAAGAGTCTGAAAATAGCTGATTTTATTTAATTCTTGTAATTTTATAGAATTTAATAATTTATTCTATTAAATTATACATGGTATAGTGAACCAGAAGTTTGTTGAATATATTCTAGTAAAATATACATGGTATAGTGAACAAGAAGTTTTTTGGATAATTTAAAGAGTTCATTTTGGCTATTTATTAAAGTGAATATCATGAAAAGCACAGTGGCATCTTACCCCAAGCAGTGGCATCTTATCCGGAATATTCGGGGTAAGATGACTAATTGTACATCTTACCCGGAATATTCGGGGTAAGATGACTAATTGTAACATTTTGTTCATTTTTGCTATTTATTTAAGTCAATATCATCCAAAAACTCAGTGGGCATTTACCCGGGAATAGTCGGGGTAAAATAACTAATTGTAATTTTTTTAAAAAATAATAAAAAATTACCCGATTGCTATATCAAAGATTGATGGAGTCATATAAGCATAACACTTTTAAGTTTAAGTACAAAAAATATGAAACGAAAATATTCAAATTTAATATGAGTTTTAGGTCAAAAAGCTTAAGTATGGCGACTTCCCCCGATTTAATTATATATAATTATGAGATTATAAAACAGTTTTATTAACGTTAAATTACACGTTAAAAAAACAAATAGCTAAAACATCTTCGCGGGCCGTACAAAATTGTTTTGGAGGCAGGATGCGGCCCTCGGATCGCCAGTTTGGGACCACTGGACTAACTTATAAAAACTGGAAATTTAAAATTTTCATTGTTTATTATAAGATTAAAGTAAAAAAGTTTGATATGTAACGTTAAGAATTAAGCAATAATAACTGAATAAAAAAGCTCAGCAATATTAAAAATCTCTATTTGACACTAAATGTGCTGCTCCTTAAATGGTCTTTACATTGTAGATTATTGTTATTTGCAGGAAAGCTACTATGATGGCAATGTATTTTTTTTTAAGAGCAGGAGAGATAATAGATACCAAGCATAGTATTCATGTAAATATTTTAAATGAATTTGGATTAAAGTGATAATAGAAAAAAGTCCTTCAGAAAGAAAACAACAAACTATAAATTAAAATTTCAACTAATAAAAATTATCCGAATTTTTATTTGATATTCTAAATATTCAGTTCAAATATGGTGATTATCGTGATTAGAAAAATTCTGTAGAAAAAATTTTAAGCAAAGTAATGGTTGGAAAATATTTATCTTGGAGTGCCTGAATAGTATCAATATATATAATATTTTAAATCGTTATTCTTTCAATAAAATTATTATCATAGAAATTATTTTGAATTATTGTATTTGATTAATATTTTTTCGTTCAGATTTGTTTATTGTTTTCAGACGTAAAATAAAATAAAAAACAAATTGTCAGATTATTGGGACATGTAAGTGAATAAGAATTATGAAATTTCAGAATTATTTTGTTTTTTATTTTATTCAGTAATATAAAATATCTATAAATTGAAATTTTTATTTATAATAAATTTTTGGTACATTTTTACACCATTTTCCAATCTTTGCTAATTACTAAGTGATGGGATCAGTTAAATCAATTGCAGATTGGATCTCAACTAGTCCCACAGTTCTCCCCATACCCATGATAGGATCAACTAAAGCTTAACTGTAAAGGAAGAAAATAGACAGACTGGATCCTAAACTTTGTAATAGTTTGGATATAAATTCAATTCCATGTTCTCTGGATGTATCTTCTGTTCTCTTTACAAAATCTCTAATCTAATCCGCTACAACCCGCTAGAAAACAATCGTTCCTTAACACACACCCAAAAAAATTATGAAAAAAAAATTTTTTCTTTCCATTTCACATTCCTTCATTGAAGAATAAAAACTTATTTTTTATCTAAGGACTGAACGTTTGGAACACAAAATACTCAAATGTCGCCATTTAACTCAATTTCAAATTGAAATCAAAAATAGACTGCATATCGTCTCTCTCATGGCAAACTAGCAAAATTGTATTTATGACTAATTTTAGAAAAGTATATCCCAATGATTGCATTGTGTTCCTAGTATGGATTTACAAAAATTAATGAAAATGTTTTGTATTGTAAGAGAGTAAACGTAATTTTCTAAATGTAAAAACCATGTTGTAGAAGTACCGTGTTATATGAGGGTTTCCGCAATTTTCAAATCGTGTTAGAGGGAAGCCGTGCTATAGGAGGGCTGTCTATATATCCAACAAATATATAAAAATTCCGAATTTTAAATAATAAATGTCGTACATTACAGTTTTATTAAAATGACACAAATATTAGACTTCAATATAAACAGATTTGGTCGTATAAATCAACTAATAATGTAGTAGGTTTACTAAAGATAAAAATAAATATTACCAGTATTTCAATTCATTCACATAATTATATACAATACTGACATTTCTCCTGTACATTTAGTATTTTCATATAATAAATGTATAGTATAGTATATGAAAATATATAATTTTCTAAAATATATAATTTTAATATTTAGTTTTCTATCCGCATTAAATTATTAACTTGTTAATGAAAACTGAATATATACAATATATGTACAAGTATATTCGTAATTTGAATAAAATTGAAATAAATTACTTTTTGCAATTAAACTATATTTTAAAATAAACAGAATGTTCAATATTGATTTTATTGTTCATTGTGAATAATAAATTCAGCCATTTATTGAATTTGTTTTATTATTATATCTTTAATTATTATTTATACATATAACAAAAAGATCATAAATAAAACTGGCAGCAGCCGACGGTTAGTATTTCTAAATTATTTAAAGTTTAACTTAGACTTAAAGAAATATTTCTTTTCCTCTTATCTAAATCCGTATAATGAAAATAAATATGTTACGAAATATGTGTTAAATTAAACTAATTAATTAAAATTAATTTTTCTACATTTAATTCTAAATTAACAGTCGAACATAACAATTATGTTATAATTATAAAGAAATAATAAAAAAAAATATTAAATAAAAAGTAGAATGTTAAAAATGATCCTTCTCTTCTTCAACTTCTAATCAACAATATGATATAACAATTTTAAATTCTTTGTATAGTATATACTATGCAGTATAATGTTTATAGAGCTTATTCTAATATTTAAAATTTCAGTAAACTTTAGCTATCATAGATAGTGAAAGTATTTAAGAGCCTTTTTTAATTATATATGCATACTACAACATAGACAACATAATGGCGCAAAGTTAATGTGACCTAAATAAGGTCGACGTTATTTAATTATAATAATAATTTAAATCCTTCTAAGATATGTTAAAACTAAATTTTAGTAAATTGTCATTGTTTTCATTCAAATATTTAATAATTTAATTTTTAGAATGATTTTATTCCTATTTAATTTTTACATTACATTCACTCACCTTCACTAAGAACACTTCTGAATGGATGTTTTTTCTCCCTACAAAGCTAATAGCTTATCACATACCTTAAGCCAAAATTATGATGTCCATTATTCTCTGTCATTGGTTAGAAGCAGATAAGTATAAATTATATGTAATGATTAATTTATAGCGTTGTTATTCTTTTATTTATATATCTATAAAAAACATTTCAATCGGGAATAGAAAAAATAATTCAACATTCTTTATAAATTCTCTTATTTATATTTATAATCCTTAATCTGTTTTTACCCATATAAAAATGAGAAAAATTATAAAAGAATAAAAGTAAAAATTTAAATAAAGGATCTTAAAATTAAAGTTTAATTATGAATTGTTATACTATAATTTATCATTTTTTTACTTTTAAATATGTAAATCAGACCTATAACTTATCATAGAAATTAATTATATAGGCAATAAATAGGACAAATAAATCATTACAAATTATCTAATTTAATTTGAAGAATTAAATAACTCCAATTTTTTGAAGACATTCTGTATTGACATATTTGTTGAAATAAGGCAAAGATTTTTTTATATTATTCATTCTTAAAAAATTATCAAACAAGAATTGGGTGACCTAATTTGAAAGAAAATCTGCAGAGTGTTATTTACTTTCGATTATATATTATCAGAAATGTTTTCTAAATATATGTGATGTTTTAAATAGAAAGAAAAATTCATTTTAGCTTAATTTTTTTCACGAAATATATTCTGAAAAAAATAATTGAATGTAATTAATCAGAATGTCAAATCAAAACTCGATTGAGTGTCGTTTGTTTATCTCGCGGTACATAATAGATTAACAATCAATGAAATAACTATCTGAGAATCTTATGGCACTAATTAACAGGATGGAGAATAAGGATCAATGACCTTGACAAGTTTTTTGAAAAGCATTATAGAATGCAGTTCACGAATTCATTTTCAAGTTTCTCATACAGAATCAAAATACCTTACTGTAACGATGATAACAGAATCTTAAAATTTCCTATTTTTCATTAAAAATGTTAATATAATTTACCATATAATATATTACAATTCATAATTTTCCTTTGTATAATGCACAATGACTTATTATTGTTATGTTCTGTATAAATAGCACATTCGTTTTCTATATAAAAATATAATATATTCTTTGTCATATATTCTAGTAAATTTCAGAATATGTGAAAACAGGGAAAAATATATATACTGTATACATATTAATAATTTCTAACATAATAGCATTTCTCCTGCATCATCATAATTAATTATTTATAAGATTAATTCTTAATATTAATCTTCAGAATTTTTTAGGAAAATTCCAGATGGTTGATGATCCCTATACTTTACTTCTCGTAAAAAATCACGATTAATCCACCATTATGGGTATTCTAATGATGCTCACTAGAATAACCATGATGATATTTTAATAGTCCTAGAGTGGATCCATCACTCAGTATCCATTGAATGGAGAGTAGCATAAAACAATTGTAGAAACAATATATTTTTTCAAAAAAAGAATTACGTTTTCAAAGTGCTTATAAAACTTTTATAAGATGTATAGATTTGTTTTTGTAAGAATCCGAAATTCAGACATGCTAATGAAAACCGTGAAATAAACCTCTCTTTAAAAACTTCCATATAAATATGTGATAAATAAGTCTTTATTAATCATAAACTAACAAGTTCTGCTGCTTCTAGGAATACAAGGAATCACAAGCACTTTAAGCAGGAAAAATATACTATTTTAATATTAGATATATAGATACATATACTAATAATAACCTCCGGTAACGTTTTCGGCCTTCTATGGCTCACCTCAGCCAGTTCTCTCAATTTTGAGATAACCAGCTGAGGAAGAACATAGAAGGCCGAAAACGTTACCGGAGGTTATTATTAGTATATGTATCTATACATCTAATGTTAAAATAGTATATTTTTCCTGCTTAAAGTGCTTGTGATTCCTTGCAAGTCTTTATTATTGTAAATTAATGTGGTAATTGAGAAAATTGGAAATACTGTACAATTAAAATCACAAGTTTTCTTTTTTTATTTCAGTTACAACGATTTTAATAAATAATGTACAAAGTATTATATTCTGACTGACTTAGTTTTCTTTTAAATAATCGAAAAGCATGAAAAAATTAATTAAATCTTTATATACAGTAAAATAAGGCAGTCGGCTGGATGGCTGCGTGGTAAAGCTGTGGCTTACAATCCTGGAGGATCCGGGTTCAAATCTGGGTCCCACACCTCCAGTTTTTCAGGAGAGGTCCGGGCCCGATCCGTTGAACCCATCCTTCAACCATCCGGTTGATCCCATCATGTGTGTTGGCTAGCTTGTGATGTGTTCTATAAGTGGCCACTGCCAAATACAGAATATCCTATGAGGATACGGCGGTTAACCAAAACTAACCTGACCTAAAATAAGGCAAAAATGTTTGGTTTTTTAGGCGCTGATCTCTTACTAGAAATAACTCATTATTGCTGTCATGCTTTTTTTATATCAAATTGATTCTTATTTGTGATTTATATGAACTTTGATATGCAGATCCTTTACAGAAATGTCTTGGTTAAATTCTATATTGTTTTGAAATTGTATTATTATAATAATTTTTGGAGTAGAAATACAGTTCTTAGCATTTTGATCCGATTAACTCACACAGTTTCGCATTCACTTATTTCAGGTATAGTGGGAATCATTGTTACATCTTCGAATTTGAAAGACTAAATCGAGATTTAGTCAATGCATCACTGATGGTTCAATAATGGATAATTTTTTGCAAATATAGCATACACATATGGATTGCATTTTGTTAAATTTTTATTAAAAAATTTATTTGATAAAGTTATAGAAAACGAATTCATTGACAAATAAAAGATAGAATTGCATACTATCAAATCTTGGAATGTCTTCATCTTATTTGATCAGAAGTAATAATAAATGATAATAATGAAGATAGAAATTTTTTAATATAAAAACTATAAAGTTTGAGTATGTTATAAAACTTCTAACTTTATTTTATATCTAATAGAGAATCATATTGTTATAATTACGTAAAAACATATATGTACTGTATAGGCATATACAAAATATACGTATTTCTATCACATTGAACATATACTGTTATTTTTGATAAATTTTTTAGTTATTTTTTGTTGAAAATCTATTACAAAATTTTATTGGGGAAATTAATAGGATAGTACTTTTTTATAATCAAACAGTTTTAAATCAAAATGCAATTTTCAATGACATTTTTATTATTATAATCCTTTCATCATATAAAAACTTGAAGTTATATATAAAGGGTGGCGAAAAGCTTTGCTGTAAACTTTTGCGTACTGATAGGGTTCGAAAAAATTGAAAATGTCAATGAACATATGGCTTAAACGGCACCTTTTTCGAGTTACAAACCTTTAAAGCTAGTAAGTCACAATCGAGCACGCGAAGCGCTGTTGTGTCGCTCTCGATTGGGATTGGCTAGCTCTTCGCAATTGTGATTGGCTAGCTTTAAATTGTCCTAACTCGAAAACGGTGTCATTTAGATTATATGTTCGCTGACATTTTAGACTTGTTTCAACATTTCGATATTACATTCCGACAAGATTGTCTTCGCGACATTTTTGTTCTATTAAAGATTCTGGAAAAAATATTTTGTTTACAAAAAGGTAACATACCATCGAAGGCACGTGCACATGCAGCCTGCGTATTTTCCAGACCCGTAATATTTAGAGCTATTTTAATTTTGTGCGGAAATTTATAACCACAGTAGGTAGTATATTCCAAAATAAATATCCTAGTCTTAATATCTCAGCTTTTACTCAACAGAAAATTCTTATTGAGAATTTTCTGTTTAGTAAAAGCTGAGATTTTTTTTTCCTTTCTAAATCGGAAATTGAGTCAAAAATCCATTTAAGTTCCCTGGAAAATTCAAAACATATATTTTCTTATTAACTTTGATATTGTCTTACTTCAGATGATACTGCTAACATTTTTGTGTCACTAAAAACCTTATGTAGTTCCGATTTTAATAATATCTGAATCAATTTCCTAACAATGCGAAAAACTTGAAATATCCCGAATTGAATTTTTATAAAAGTTTTTATAGCTTTCTAATTTACACTGACTTATGAGCAAAAATTTAAAAAATTAAATTCAGAACAAATGCATATTCTGAATCTTTATTTAAAATTATTCACGTTAACAGTACAATATATCGAATTCAACAGAGCTCATTTTTCATCGAGAAATTCTATCTCAAATTTTATATTTTTCGAACACACTTGCACCATTACGATAATGTGATGTGATGTCACTGTAATTGTAAGGACCTACTTGTAGAAAAATATTTATAATATGACTCGCCGTTTTCTTTAGTTATATTAGTTGTGAAGTAAGCTTAAATCAACTCTGTAAATTAAAATTATTGTAAGCAAATTTATTAGCCATCGATTAGGTATAATTAAGCTTAAAATGCGAGTTTTTAAAATTTAATGTGAAATTTCAATGCAGCTACTTTTAACGTCATGCAAATAATGTCAAAAATATATTGAAAGAATTTAAGTTCCTTATAAGACTTAATATTAAATGATTTAATATAAAAAATATAATATTTTAATATAATACTAAATTATAATTCATCTTATCTCTTCAAGCGATACTAATTTTATGGTAGCTTAATCGCTCTGTCTTTTTTTTTATCAAATGATTACTAAATGGGCGAATTGAGACCCTGTCATAGACTGGATACATCTTTAAAGAGCAGATTGTTGATGATGATCATCGATAGCTGGACTCAGGCATAAAATATTTTTCAAGGATGTGACCATCATTTAAATCCAGACCTCTAGGTGGAAAGCCATAGTTTTTCCAGACGGCCAATTAAACCGACAACACAACAAAATCGGACCAAATTAAAATAATCTGTTAAATATATGGCCAATATATTGGATACATCTCCTTGAATTTGGAAAAAATTATCATCAGATTAGTAATCTGTAGCCGTCAAAATCCCTGAATACCGATTTTCGACAAAATAAACATTAAAAAGCTGTCAAATTTGGAGGCTGATACTTTTATTGATTCATTTTTGAGTATAGTTTTTCAATCAATATGTGAAGGGATATTTTTCTCCTGATAAAACATTCAAATGAGAAAAGAAATTCCCTCTTGAATGAGAAACATTCAAGAGGGAATTTCTTTTCTCATTTGAATGTTTTATCATTTTCTCTCTTGAATGAGAAACATTCAAGAGAGAAAATATTCTTCCTCTTTTCTATACCTTCGGGATGGAATTCTCAGTTGCCTGATTTTTGTGAACTAGTTCAGTAATCCTTCTGTAATGTACTCAAATTTCAATTTTATCGGTCATAGAAAATACAAAAATTCGAGCATATAGACATTTTTACATACATGGTCCATAAGCATTTTATATACAGTAGCCTATATAAATAATTATAGTATGCAGAATAAAATTAATTTATGCATTATATTTTTATTTTAATTATTGTTCAATTTAATGTTTTAACAATCACAATCAACTTCCCCCTTCGAGAACGAGAACGCCCCCTGGGGGCGATATCGCCCAGGTTGAGAATCACTGAGCTAGATAAAAATGAAACAAACAGAAAAAGTTCTGCTTATTATTTTATTCTATTAATTCCCAATTACTTATTATAATATATATATATACTTATAAAATACAGATTATGTATGTATGTATGTATGTATTGATGTATGTATGGATGTATGTATGAAACTTTTTTATTTAAAATCTAAAAAAGATATTTAGGAATATGATATAGAATTTTGTTCAGTATCAGTATGGGCATGTCCCTACGTCGCCCTTTTTTTTATTTGGCCCTTTTTTAGGG
>AYEL01090171.1:0-54915 GCA_000484575.1 Olivierus martensii | reverse complement strand
GACGAATTTTTGGGTTAGCCTCGAAAGGCAATTTCTTCAATCTTAGAGAATAACATGTTAAAAATTTAAAGAATAAAGGATAACATCAACACAATCCCATTTTCTACAATACGTTTTATTTTATTTTATTTTATTTTATCTACCCACCCATTTATTTATGTATGTAGTGTTTTTTCTGTATCCACCATATATGAAAACTTTGTATTTATTGGATTTGTTTATGATAATACTGGCACGTATTTGGTTTGTTTAAACATGTATCAACATCGAACATTTTAATTTGATTGTAATATAAAAATTTAAAAGAATGCCATAGAATCGGCGTTCCTTAGAATTCCGTTTATATATTGGAACACCGCCTGAAGAGGGTCGTTCTACCGAAAACGTTTGCGGATTTTAAGTTAAATAAACTTTTTATTTTTACTGCAAGTTGTGCTTGTTTTTTATGTAATGCAAACTATCCCTTAATATATGCGATGCCAAATTTGATTAGTGTGTTTAATTTTTTTTTGCAAACTTTCTGAAGCATTGGCAACTGAATCTCAGGGATTGTAGTCTACATGATTAGAGCACTGCAATAAATTTATTTTTTTTAATTTTGTTAATATTACGACTTTTGTCATCTAACTATTATATTTTAAATTCGTTCATAATTTTATTTATTAATAAATTTAGCGTGAATGGTAACTACCTAATAATAGCTATTATATTATTATATAGCCAGCCTTGTCTTCAGTTCCTCTCCAATATTCGATGTCTATGAATGTGCAATTATTTTTTACAAAATGTATGCAATTTTGTAAAAAAATGATTTTTTTTTTTTTTTTTTGCAATTTCTACGATTTTTGATTTTTTTTGTGAAAAATAAATTTTAGTTCTTACTATAAATTTTTAAATACCTATATATATTCCTCAATGATTTAAAGTACATATAATGCAATGTATTCAGAGAGAAAAAATACATGTTTATAATTTTGATATTTATCAGGATTCATTATAATTCCCATTTGCTTTTGTAGTTTGATTAGTGCGGTTTTGATATATGCAGTGTATTGCGAGGATTTATTAACCGCACTAATCGGGATTCCTGTATATAGTGAATAATATAATTTCAATCTTTTTCTTTAAGAAAAAAAAACAAACGAGTAAAAAATTTGAGTTTACTATGTAATTTTATCATATTTGCTTCATAACGATTCTCACAGAACTTTGTCTATAATAAAATTTCATAACTGTAAAGTTCATAATCAATTTATATGTCAGTTTTTTCTTTTAATAATTAATACAATATATTAAAATAAAATTTCTAGAAACAAAAAATTTCATCAGAAATCAAACTGACGTGACTGTAGAAAAATGTAAATTCTTTCCTTTGATTTATTTTATATTAAACAGATTCATATATAGAATTTATGCTTTATTTTGGTAAAAATAAATAGCTTTTATATTTGCTAGTGTTGCTTAAAATCTTATTCTCTAAAAAAATAAAAAATGACAATTTATGAAAAAATAATGCTTCTGCTTCCTATTTTTAAACCTGCTTTTTAAATTAAATAAACAGTTTCAACTATGAAAACTTATTATCAGTTACAATATAATTTTTAAAAATACAATTATTAAAATAAATTTCATACATAAAATCAAACATAGAATGTAAGGCTACGTCCTAAGTTCCAGCGTCCAGCGTGCGCGTGCATGCCATAGCTTATACGCGATAATTTTTAAAAATACAATTATTAAAATAAATTTCATACATAAAATCAAACATAGAATATAAGGCTACGTCCTAAGTGCCAGCGTCCAGCGTGCGTGCCATAGCTTATACGTGCTACCATTTCGCCTATCTACTGGCGTCCAACGTGCCACCGTTCTTCTGAAGTGTAGAGATGGCGTTGAAGTAAAAACTTCGTATACTAATTACGATGGAAAATATCTACTACGTTACGGATTCGAAATTCCACGAAATAGAAATGCAAAGCATAATATTTTTAAAATCGGTATGTTGGGATAATTTCATCATTTGTATTGTGAAATTATGCAAAATAGAATACATCAAACAATAATTAAGTTGTCTCTTAAAAAGTTAATATGATTTGATTAATAAAGTTTTATTATCCAAGTAATAATAAATGTTGTTTATAGAATTGGTTACTTTAAATTCTTTTTATATATTATTTCAGCATTATTACTTACATATGTCTGTTTTATACATTTTATATTTAAGCTACATAAAATTTAACAAAATACTTATTGTCGACTCTTATTTTAATTGCAATTTCATTCCATTCTTTATCTACACATTCTCTGTTGTGGTATTTTATCCTTTTATGGTTCCCTAATACAGGTTTTTAAACCCTTCTATCATCAATAATTCAACAAAGACCGCCATTTTTCGAAAACGCTTGAAGAAGCGCTACCGAAAGGAAGCAGCGATCAAATTGAATTGGTAGCTGCTTCCTACTCGAGAGTTCGACTCGCGCTACCTAGCGGCCGCTCGACATTGTTATGTTGGACACGATAATTTGAATCTATTGGCTTGTCTGCTTTGGCCGATAGCGCGTGCACGCAAATGGTCGCTAGACATTGGCACTTAGGACGTAGCCTAAGAAACCATTAGTTTCTTACATTGTATGTTTTGTGTTTCTGTATCCGTTTAAGGAATATACCACTGAAGAGAGCTATGATTATGCCAAAAGTGTTTTGGATAACTGAATAAAAAGTGTTTAATACAGTGGATTCTACTTAATTACGTTGGGATTGTAGGATGAATCATTATATAACAATAGAAAAACCAGTGCCCACTTAATTGGGCACCTATTTTGGCCTAATTAAGCGGCTGCCTCAAATAAATGAAGTAATAATAAGTAAAGAAATAATAATTATATTAAATGTTCAATCAGACTGCACCAAACACAATAATAAAAACACCAAATAATAATTAGGTATGTATTTTAATGCTTTATTAAAAGAGGTAGCTAATTGTTAGCTTTTTAATGAACTTCTCTGATTTTGTCATCAACACTGGGTCGCTGATATTCATGCCTTGCTCTCTAACTATAGAAAACCATTGATCTAATGCTTCTTTGACTCCTGGATCCTTTCCATCACATTTTCTTTTCGATGTTCCTGGAATTTCTTTTTGTAATTCCCACTCCTCACATAGTTGATTTTCTTATTATAGGAGATGTGGCATGGTAGAGTTTGGTTTATTTCAACGAGTCTATGATGGCTTCTATTAAATAGTGGCTTTTAATTTTATCCAGCTAAGCAATTTTACTTGAAAGTGTAAAATCCTTTCTTGGCATCTTGGTCAAAGATTTAAAAATTTTAAATAAAATCGACACTGTAAATGAATATTGCTAGATACAGTAATGGTAGTCTCTTAAGCAGTGTGGGACCCAGGACGATATTAACAGGCATTGGCCTTAAATGATGATCGTCAGGTTCTGACACCAGTCGGGATTGTTGTGTATGATGCTGCCAAACAGGCAAGCGGTATATCTATTTAGCATGAGTAAGGACGGGTAATGATGGCTTAGCGAATCGATAAAAACACTACATTCATCAAAGAATAACTTCCTTTATTTAGAGAGATCTCTATCATAAACATGAGAAGGATGATCACCCAGCTTATAGAAAGAGATATCTTGACACAATATCCATTGACGGACATCTGGAAGACATGAATAATGGTCGGTAGTAATGACAGTCTTTAGTCTCTGATTTAAAATCTTTAGTCCTTATTGAAAGAAATTGAAGACACACACTACGGGATGATTAATTGAACAGAAAGACTGGCGGTAAGAATAACAATCAACTAACTGCTGGTTTGGAAAGGACTGGTAGTTGACAGTTGTGACAATCTTGACTGCTACTTCAAGGAGAATGAGAACTTCTAACGGATTAAATTTGCCCAGAAGAAGAAGCTGCGAAACTTCGGTTTCGGGCAGGGAACGGCTTGTGGTCGACTTTCGAGAGAACGAGCGAGCTTAGTTCGAGAAAAGATTCACAGTTAGATCAACTGAGCCAAGTGAAGAGTCACCTAGAACTAGCAGTAGCAGCCCCAATTAAGGGCAGCAATGGCTCTTAAATACCGTGACATTTTCTGATTCTTTTTCCCAGGGAGAGAATTTAGATGTTTGCTTTCTTTGAATGCTTTAGATCTAAGTGTCGGTATCTCGACTGTTGTCTGACACCTGCATGTAAACTTCCTCCCGCAATTTATTAATATCGGAGACCAAAGGTCCACTGACAGATCGAAATACAACTCGTACTGTCGTCGTATTTCTTACATGTTTGTTTTGAGAGAGCACCTTGCCTTTTTCTCCAGATGTCTTCTTCCTCTCTCTCCCTCATTTGACCTGTTTACGACCGGAGGAGATTGGGGGGAATAAGTTACGTATAATTCGAACTCCGATTCCCCACAGTAGATGCGCACTTGCCAGGCACAAGTTGATGGATAACTGATTCTCATCAAGCTAGTGTTGCCAAATACAGTATTGTTATGTATTATTTATCAACGATGATATTATAATTTTACTAAAGAATGGATGTTTATGTTAGTGCGACAAGTGTGTATCGACAATATGTATGTAATAGGACACAAAGAAACGACCTGCTCCATTGTGTTAGTCTGTATTGTCTTGTAGAAAGGTTTAACCTGAAAAATCACTAGTACAATAAAATGTTATTATTTTTATATAAGGATTTTTTTTTTAAAGCACACGACAAGTATTAAAGTCTGTATTGTCTTGTAGAAAGGTTTAACCTGAAAAATCACTAGTACAATAAAATGTTATAATTTTTATATAAAGATTTTTTTTTTAAAGCACACGACAAGTATTAATGTATTAAGCCATACTTTCGAAAAATCTCTAAAATATATCAAAAATTGAAAATTCCATTTATGTTACTGCCCCAATTAAGCGTTTAAATTATGTATTAGTTTATTAGTTTGGTTTCCGATAAATTATGTATTAGTTTATTAGTTTGGTTTCTGTTCTTTGAGATTTGGCCCAATTATACGGAATCCACTATATATAGTTTGAGTGTAATTTATAATCCTATAATAATTTCCTGCTTCAAATGCTGCAAAGATGTCAAATTTGTGAAAAACAGTGTAGTTGAACCTTATGAGTATCTTTTATTTCTGATAATTTCAAAAACCTCTTTGTTTTTTAATATTTTTGGAGTTGGTATATAAATAAATTTTTTCTTAATGATCTTGCAGGGAAATGAATTACAAAATAAATATATATATATTATTCTAGCTGATAACTTCTTGTATTCAAATAATTATTTAATAATAATGCTCTTTTTCTGCTTTTAGATATTATTAACCCTTTTCTTAATTTTTATTTTTTTGCAGATCTATGGCTTTTAAATTGATGTCAAAAAGCTTTCAGCACTTGTTATGGAAAATAAACAATTGGTGAGGTGGATGATTTGAAATAGATCAGTTAAAATTATTAGTTAAAAAAATTCAGTTTAATTCGAATATATTGTTTTATAAATTTAAAAAAATATCTTTTCTCTAGGTTAGATAATTGCTTATGAAGAAGACTGAAAATAAATAAAGCTTAATTTTCTTCATAAATTATTATTATGATCCAGTGTTTTTATTACGAAAATATAAAAAGAAAATTGTCGTAACAGAGAAAAATAACATTAAGTGATTTTCAGAGGTACTTTCACTAAATTATTTATTAAAAGTGTGTCAATATTTCAATAATATCAACCATGCCAATAGTTAACTGAGTTCTCAAATATATTGAATTAATGTAAAAAATAATAGAAAAGAAGTCTTTTTTGTAGTTTTTTTCTTTTCTATTGTAAAGGGAGTTTTTATTCACTAATAAAAATGTATTATACATTGAATGTACTTAATTTCAATCCTGTTTTGTAGTATTAGATATAAAATATTGATGAAAAGAATTTAAAGAATGCATATTTAAAATAGGTATACATATTTAAAAATATAATAACAAGAAAATTATTCTATAAAATTGATACTATTGAGTAATTGATATCTAACTTATCCATAAAGAATTTAGAATTAAAACACATAATCCCCAACATTAATCTTATTTTTCATATGAATGATAATTTCTAATTAATGTTTAAAATTTTAAACTGAAAACCTTATCCAGATAATAAGATTGATGATTAATTTTTCATATATTTGGACATTAATATGATATATATTTGAAAGTTTAGACTTTAAAGCTTATATCAATAATAATAAAACATAGCCTATACTCAAATAATTAAATTGTTAATTATGAAAATGTATTGATATATTTTTATAAAGTCAGCTTCAGTTACTTATAAATTCTGCTACAGAATAGGATATAACAATGTTCACATACGTTATTACACTCCATTCCTAAGAGAAATTATATAAAATTTGAAACTGACCTTAAGAAAATAGGTTAAAATTTTTTTATAATTAAGAATTTAACAAAAGTCTTTTATTGGAGATACTGTATTTTTCTAATCTATTTTACACTGTTTAGTTTCAACTTCAATGACAACTCCCAATTAAAAGAATTTAAAAAATACTATATGTTAAAATATATAAATTTACAAAGTATTAATTAGTATAGCTTATAAAACCAATATGAATCATTTTAGCATGGCATATGAATATGCATTTCGGTTTTTTTTGCTCTCTTCAGTTCATGTTATAGTCATGCTGCAAAAGTTTTTTTACAGCATGTTACTATATGTTAAAATATACAAATTTACAAAGTATTAATCAATTAGTATAGCTTATAAAAGCAATATGAATCATTTTAGCATGGCATATATATGAATATGCATTTCGGCCTTTTTCGCTCTCTTCAGTTCATGTTATAACCATGCTGCAAAAGTTTTTTTACAGCATAATTATGTAAAAAGCTTTTACAGCATAGTTATAACATGAACTGAAGAGGGCAAAAAAGGCCGATACGCCATGTTAACATGATTCATATGATTTTATAAGCTATTTTTATGTAAAAAGCTTTTACAGCATAGTTATAACATGAACTGAAGAGGGCAAAAAAGGCCAAAATGCATATTCATAAGCCATGTTAACATGATTCATATGATTTTATAAGCTATACTAATTGATTAATACTTTGTAAATTTGTATATTTTAATATATAGTAAACAAACATATGCATGAATACGCTGCCTAGAGAAGATACAAAAATAATAAACAAGCACTTAGGCAGGGACAAAATAAACGAGGCATACAATGTTAAATAGTAGTAGTGCTTTCGATTTTTATTCAAAATCCTCATCAGCTACTTAAAGAAAACTTAATACACGGTTATATAGCACCAATAAGCAGACCAAATTGTAGTGTAAATATTAAATAAATTTTAATGAGAAACATTTTCAGCATTGCTACGCCCTCATCAGCTCATACATTAATAACAGTTTCTTCTTAGTTCTCGAACATAGAACATATTCATTAAGAATCGAACATGTAAATATATTACAATTTTTGAAATTTGGAAATTTTCGTAATATTAATTATCAATACAAAATCGTAGTGTAAATATTAAAATTTATTTAATATTTATGCTACGATTTGATCTGCTTATTGGTGCTATATTATCGTATATTAAGTTCATTAACATGTCAGAGCAGTAAAAGTGATGAAAATACTTAAAGAAAAGAACACCAAAATACGTTCTACCTATGAATTTGGTTTGCATTCGATAGAATGTATTTTGGTGTTCTTTTCTTTAAGTAGCTGATGAGGATTTTGAATAAAAATCGAAAGCGCTACTACTATTTAACATTGTATGTTTCGTTTATTTTGTCCCTGCCTAAATGCTTGTTTATTATTTTTTAATATATAGTATTTTTAAAATTCTTTTAATTGGGAGTTGTCATTGAAGTTGAAACTAAGCAGTGTAAAATAGATTGGAAAAATACAGTGATCTCCGATAAAAGACTTTTGTTAAATGTGACACTGCCTATGTGTAAATTTTTAAATTAAGAATTAATTGTTTGGATATAGGCTATGATTATTTTCTAAACCATTTCATTAAGGATTACTGTTATAAATGATTAAATAATTCAGTGCAATATGGAAGAGTAAGAGTTTTGTTCCATTCAAGAACAATTAGTTTGTATAGATTTAAATACTTTATCTGATATGGAGAGAGAATTTAATATACTCCAAATTTTCATATTATTTATTTTTGATTATAAAAAAAAAAATTTCTGATTATATTTTCTTCTATAGTTAGATCTCAATATTAATATTGAAACTCAAATTTTGAATCACATGATTTATGATTTTTATATTATCATTATTCACATTTATAATTAAATAATCAGTATATGAGTTCTTAAATGCGGAAATGAGCTTGTATACTTGTTATTTAATTTATTACTACTAATAAAGTTATTTCATAGATACTTTTCATTGTATAATAATTGTATCTATATTTAGACAATTATAATTCCATTTGTTACATAATAAAGAACAATGATAATATGGTAAAAAGTACTTATAAAATAACTTCAGTGTAATTGTACATTATTCACATTTATAATTAAATAATCAGTATATGAGTTCTTAAATGCGGAAATGAGCTTACTTGTATTTGTATATGTACGTATAATTGTACTTTCATTGTATAATAATTGTATCTATATTTAGACAATTATAATTCCATTTGTTACATAATAAAGAACAATGATAATATGGTAAAAGTACTTTACAATTACTCTAAAGTTATTTTATAATTATTTTGATTAAAATTTTAATTACAATATTAATACTTGATATCTTTGATTATATATCCAGTTATAACTTGTAAATATTGATTGAATTTTCTTTAATTTTTCTATAATATATTGTTTGATATAAAACAAATTCAATTTCTAGCATTTAAATAGAATACAAAAGAGCTTTATTGCAATTATTATATAAAGATGACGACAGAAATGTTTTCGGTCTGTTCGACCCTCATCACCTGAATTTTCTTTAATTTTTCTATAATATATTGTTTGATATAAAACAAATTCAATTTCTATTTCTAGCACTTAAATAGAATACAAAAGAGCTTTATTACAATTATTATATAAAGACGACGACAGAAATGTTTTCGGTCTGTTCGACCCTCATCACATGTCTCAAAACGTCTAAAAATCAGCACTACAAGCAAGTAACTTATACAGGTTTATTTCTGTAAAATGTTTTCAGACTCATCTTAGTCCCTCCTCAGTACAATTCAATCTGTTACCGACTCTGGGTGTAATGTAAAGAATCTTCCAAAAATCAATATAATACAACCATTTCTAAATGCCATGACAAAAAGCTGTGAAGAGAATAATTGGAATAGAAGTGTGGTATAGAAGGCACTGATAATATTTCTTATATTAAGAAATGATCTAAAAACAATGACAGAAATGTCTTCAGATAATTATAAGATACCCTCATAAACAAGGTCACCAGATAATATGAAGACTATATTGGATAAACAGGCAAGAATCTTAAACAAAAGCTTATACAAGAATATAGAGAGTGACAGATTTAAAGGAAGAATTATGACAGTTTGGAAATCAGATGAGAAGAAATAAGAAATATGGGTGTGTTCCATACCTCGACAGTAAGTCATCAGTGATTAGTTTCTTTTGACGTCAGAAATAATTCAACATCAGCTTATTTCTGTTTTTGTTTAACGTCGTCGTATCTGTTTGACGATGATAATGATTTACATTCTCTAACTTTTAAAATCTTATCATCTAGCAGGACTACTTTTCTGCGACGTTAGAAAAACAGTGTAAACTGATGTAAAAACATTCACCACCTCTAGAGGTTGTTGTAGCTGTAACGGTGCAAATGGTGTGTTGACACTGGTTTACACCATTTTCTAACGTTACAGAAAAGTAGTTATTAATATATATATTTATATATACCGGTATATAAAATAAATATAATAATAAATGTTTTTATGTATTGTACTTATAACTCTGTCCGTGTATTTTTTTTACTTGTTTTTTGTTGGGTTATCTGTTGTACAGGGGGCTCTTGTACTTTACGTTGAGAGAGGAAATAAATAAATAATAAATTTAAGCGATTGTAATAAATAATTTACAACATCAAAATATAAATAAAAAAAGGAACAAATAACATAATTCTTAATTCTATTTTCTCATGCTGTAATTATAATTAAAAAATTCAAACAAAATACTGTATAAGTAATTCTGAAAAGAATTAATCGCCTGTTTTTCAAATCTATCCTCTATTTAGGAATAATTGAAGATGCACGATTACAATATACAGTATATTATCAATATGAAGGTTACCGAAGGTTGATTATTTTGATAATTCAAACTTAGGTTCTTTTTAATATTCAAATCTCAGGTCCATGTCACCTGCATTAAAAGAATTTGTAAAGTTTACACATTCGTCAATTTTAAATGGATAAAGCTACACAGTAATTTTATTTCGATGTCTATCTAATAAGTTTACTAAAAAATGACGTTAATGACTTGATAAATTTACTAAATTTCATAAAAATCAATCAAACAATTCAAAAGTATTCACCAGTTTTTAATAACTAAATTATAAAGTCGATCGGTGCATCATGCAAGTCAGTTTCTGCTAGCTAAATTTCATAAAAATCAATCAAACAATTCAAAAGTATTCACCAGTTTTTAATAACTAAACTATAAAGTCGATCAGTGCATCATGCAAGTCAGTTTTATAAAAATCTATTGATTAGTTCAAAATTTATTAAGAAAGTATCTTAAAGTTTGAATGTCCCTATTATATTTTTAAATTGTTTTATATATAGAGGCTTATCCATTTTTAAATGGTTTTATCTTTAAAAGATGTGACTTCGAAGAAAGTATCTTAAAGTTTGAATGTCCCTATTATATTTTTAAATTGTTTTATATATAGTAGGCTTAATCCATTTTTAAATGGGTTTATCTTTAAAAGATGTGACTTTGAGGTCGCTTTTAATGGAAGAAGCTGATTACAGAATTTCATGAAATTCTACTAATCAGTTCAAAAGTTATTAGTAAAAAGTTATTAGTTCACACAACATTATGATCTTAAAAACCTCAGTTAATTAATAAAATTATGTTAATTTTCATATTAATTTAAAAATATTTTAGATGAAAAGAATTTAAAAATCAAATTATGAATATCCAATAACAACTTTTGAAAATTTCTGAATACTCATGTCTATTCTGCAGTTCCATTTTCGTTAAGAACAGTATAGTATTGCATAATTTAAATATCATTGGATTTAAAATGTAATTTTTTCGGAAATATGTCAATATTTATTATAAAATTTATAAAAGAACCAAAAATTATGCGAAAAATGTTTCTTAAAATATATGAATTAATTAATTTTTTTTTTTTTTTTTTTTGTAGATACAGAATAATATATTTTAAAATTATACTAAAAAATAAAATACTTTTAAGAATTAAGTGTTATTTATAATGTTTTTTTCACAAAATATTTTTCTTGTTATAAACTTAAAATTTGTTGATATATTTATTCATTTAGAATTTATTAATATATTTATGATTGAAATCTTTTTAATTCAATTAATTTTATTTGTTCATTACTTTTATTTTTATTTTGTTATACTGATATAATATAAAGATATAAACTTATTATTATGGCAATGTAAAAATACACATTTTGTAAAATATTGACTTCAAATAATATTATTTTGATATTAAAAATTGATAAGTGTTTTTGTGCTTTTTGTAATATTTTAAAAAATGCCAGAAATTTTAAATCCGAAGAAAATAATATAAATAGATATATTTCCTTTCATTAAATCTAAATAAATTAAAACCCATATAAATGTATTAGCTGTAAATATCTTAAATTTATAAAATTTCCTAATTGAAAGTATTTAATTTAGATCTAATAAAAATTTGTACTGACAAATGATACAAAAGAATCAAAATTCTTGCAAACTTAATTTAAAATACTGTAATGAAAATTTTGCTAAAGTAATAAATTCCAAAAGGTGTCGAATAAAATATTAAAACGTTTAATATTCTTTTAAAGATATTCTTGATTTTTATTTAATTAAATTTTAATTTGAAAAACAACTGAAAAGATTAAAAGATTTAAAAAAATTATTTTTCCGAATATACTATGTTATTTTAATCTATTTTTCGATAGAATTTTGAGATCAAGTAAGTATGTCTATTATGAATGTGAGTTCATAAAATTTCTATTAGTGATAATTCTATTTTCAATCTAGAAAGAGATTAAGGCTATAACAGAACATGCAATTTTTATTGGTTAAAGATAACTATTTCGAAAGCCTTTAACGACAAATTTGTATCTATTGATATGCACTATATTGAAATAAGATTGCGGATGTTCAAACGTTAAAATCAAGTTTCATTTGAAGTTATATATGTAGTAGAATATACTAGTAATAAAGTCGGAACGACTTTATTACTAGTATATTCATTCTACATACATAACTTCATTTTATTAGTATATTCATTCTACATACATACTTCATTTTATATTCTACGAGTCTAAAAGTAGTACAGTAATTTGTCTGAATGATGATATGTTATAAATATATAAAAAATAAATTTAACTATCCATTTTAACTTTTGCATTTACAGGTATTATTTATTATATACAAATTTTTAGATACTTGTTTAAATTTAAAAATATATTACAATTTTCTGTGAGTGTTCCAGATTTTTTTTCGTAATTCTAAGATTTTCTTCAAATGCTCCAGATTTTTTCCTTTAGTTCTAAAGATAAATTATAATTAGATCAATTCTATTGAGGTAAATAAAATACAGTATTCAAAAATATTCCAAATATGTAAAACGAAATAAGGATAGATGAATACGAAATTTATTTTTTATTCGGGTTAAGCGATTTAACGGATTTTTGTCAATAACCCATTTATTATACAGCTAACAATTATAAAAAATAAAAAATATACAGTATATATTTCTGATTTGTCTTGCTTAGAAAAATTATTTATAAAAATAAAAATAATTATTTATAAGTAAAATTCAATAGAGAAATTAGTTTTAAGTTATTCGAATATAAATAAATTCAGCCAATATAAATTATTTTTTCTATTAAAATATACTGAATATACTGATAAGGATGAAAGATTGCATCTACCTGAAAGCTTTTCTAGTTTAAATATTTAAAGAGCATTTAATTTAATATTCGTAAAATGTTATTTATCTGATTCTTAACTCGTTGTTGAACTTCTGAAATTATAGTCCTACTTTCCGAAGTAAAAGTAGGAAAATTTCTGTCCTATTTGTACGTAATGTAGGCTGTTGAACAACTTTTATCAAGTGCTGTGATGTAGATAGATGTGGAGGTATTGCTTAAAGTAAATTAAACATTTGCAAGTTTTGATATATATACATGTATATAGTTTTAAAAAGCATCATGATTTCTTAATGCAGTATGTTGACGAAAGTAATATAGAAATAACAATTCATAAAATTAAAAAAAAAGAATCAGCAAACAATCAATAACTTAATTACAAATATTGCATAAATTATTGCTTATTAATCAAATAACAAAATTATAATTGCAACTAATTTTGATAAAAAAAAGATAAGTTATCATGAAAATAAATTATTCATCGTTATAAATATTCAATGAAGTATGAATTTTGCTTTTAGCGGGATATATATATAATAGTTAAATCAAGAATTATTTTTTGCAGAAGGCCATAAGAACCTATTTATAAAATGTTCAAACTCTATAAAAAAAATAAGAAAATATATAAACTACTCAATTATTCTAAACGACAGCTTTAATATCTCTATTTTCTTAAGGAAATTAATTAACCTAGTTCATAGAAATAAAATATAATTGAAGCAAAGACTAGTAGTGAATTCATTTTTAATTAAATTGAACATTAATATAGAAAAAATATCAAGGATTGATGTTGCTACTTTCAATGGAGTATTTAATGAAAAGCAAGTGAGAGAAAAATAAATTATTTATTCTTTTAACATCGTCTATTAATAAAAATATAGATTTGATTAAGATAAATCTAAACAATATTTTGATTTTATGCCATTTCCAGTTGCGTGATGTTTAATGCCTTCAATATCTCTTAATGCATTTAATACAGGTTAAAGGTGATGGGAATTAACGAATTAAAAATTCGTATCACGGATGCGATATTCACCAAACTTTATGCTAGAAATCAAGATGTTAGTCCATTCATGCACTAATAATGCACAATTTTAGATACATCGAAGTTTGAAAACATTTTGAACATTTCTAGTCAACACAATAAACTGTTTCTCTGTTAGAATTATTTTGTCATTACATACTTTCTCTTCGTTCAAAACATTCTAGAAAGCCTTGATTAATTCATAAAATCTGAATATTTGTGCTTACACTTTAAATCAAAGGAAATGCGAATACAGTACTTATTGCAACACTCGGCTTACCTTTTATAATGGATTTTCCACATTTCAGACTTGTATTTTCACATTCTTGTTTTTTCATTAGAGGAAGAGCATGTATTTGTTCAATGCATTTCCTGGTCTTTTTTTCCAACTATTCATTTTTTATCTGCATCTAACTTGCCTCTTATTTGTTTTACAACAGTATGGACGGCCAGTTTTTTCACCTTTTTTGTTTTAATAGTAAAAACAAGTTGAGGTTAAAACTTCTTACAACCAAGAGTTATCTATTGATGAAATGTAACCCGTGAGTCAACGACCTTTACCACAAACTATGCATTACTGCCCCCGTGATAAAGGTCATTGAAGCAACACTTACCTACGGGGAGTTAATAAAAAATATTACCACATAAATAAGAATAACACATATAATTGCACTTGTTTTGCTCTAAACTCAATAATGATCTGCAGACTGAAACGATGATTATTATATATACAGTATTGTTATAAAGGTTAACTAGGCAGGGTTAATGTATTTTGTATATCATTTTCGAACAATTTCCTGATAAAAATCTTGCTATTGATCATTCACATTCGTTTACAATTGACAATCATTGCACAGATCATCGAGCATAGCCTAAATATATAGCATTCTATGACAACAATACTATATGCGTGTCTGATCTGCCGAATGAAAAATAATACTCTCTTTTCACTATATATACGAATTCCATTTAAGGATAATTCATTCGTGAACCGTAAATCTGCGTGAGCTTTAAAAATATCAGGACATAAAATAATCAATCACCAAGTTCAATGATAAATCAATACAGTAGGCCCTATATATTTATTATTGCTAGGCACTTAAAGTTATTGATATATTCTAATTATTTTTGCGCGAAAAAATAATATTCACGAACTTCTGTTACTTATTTTTATTTATTTCACATTATTACATTTTACATTTATAAACAATCATAAATATTACTTACTATTAGTAGAATAATCACTGATTGATTAAAATCCACATCAAAATAATTCAATTAGTTAAAACAGAACATGACTAATGCTATTTGACTTATGTTATTCCTTGACATAATATGAATGTCTACTTATTACTGTGTTAATAAAACATCAAAAAAACTTTATAAACTGGAACATTCGAATTGGAATAATCAGATAAATAAAAACGATAAAGTAAAATATTAAATATTAAGATTTCATCTAGGAAATGCCACACGAATTATTACGCAAAATTAAATCTATAAATTAATAAAATTAATATGATAACTTAGAAAAGTTTTATATAGAATCTATCTATATAACAATAACTTAGATTCTATTATTATAAAACCTTTAATGCACCTTTGTATTTAATACAATATAATTTTTTGCTATTTTTTTATTGTTGTCCAGAAAGCCTGGCTAACCCCATGGCCCGCGAGATGATTTTTATATCATTAACATTAAAATTCCACAACTGTTTTCACCCATGGCATACCAAATTTAAGCGGGCTGAATAAAATAGATTATTATGACATTTGATTATTTTTATTTTTTAAATATTGCTTTATCTAAATGTGTGGCCCGCGAAAAATTAGAAGTTCCCGAGGTGTCCTGCAGAACAATTGGACCTGTGGTATAACAATGATAAATTTTTAACGCATCTGTAGTTTATTATACAGAATAATTCGTTAAATTAAGAATGTATCGCCCAATAAATGCATGGCTATAAGGAGAATGTGAAAAATTCCACATGGGTGGGTTGCTTGCGGTTATTCTTAACTCACCTTATATATCTTGAGTTTTAATTTTGAATTTTTTATATATTTTATAAAATTTTACGATTTAATTCTTATAAGGGATTTCATCTTTATTTGGTATGTTTTTTCCTTATAAGTAATTTTAAAATTATAGTTTATAAATAATATCCTTTAATTTTTTTTCTTCTAACTTTTGTCCTATATCTTTTCGTACTGGTTGACCTTGATCGATTGTTATGAAAGGTCAGACAAACATTTAATTTAAACGGAATGAAATTAGCGAGTTCTTAAAACTAAATTTGCCTATGGTCATTAGATATAAATATAAACTATAAAACTGAATGAAAAAGAAAAGAAAATTTTGATATTAAAAAAAGGCCTTAAGTTTAGCCTAAAAATAAATTTCTTTCGCAAGTCAGAGAAAAAATTAAATTAATTTTCTATATTTTTATATACTTACCAGTTAGTGAATGTACTGTATTTATTAATTGCATTAAACCATAGAATATTTTGAAATCGTTTCTTCGAATACAGCATTGTGCACGTAAATGCAATAAATACCACAATACGTTGTACAATACAATAGACATAAATATATTAACGCAATGCAATTATTACAGTACAATAACAATACATTATATATTACTTATAAAAAATATCAAAGTATTTAATTTTTTTATTATTATGATTAACTTAAATTACAATAATATTATAGTAAAGTAATTTTTTTTACAATTTTTAAGCAGCTAAAAATAAATTGTTTAGCATTTTCAATAATTTAATAATAATTTCGATAATTTTTTTAATATTTATAATAATTTAAAATCAAAATTTGATAAATATAAGAATCAAAGTTTGTCTGATTAAAGATTCTTAAATTTTTTATCAATATTATAAGTAAAAATGTAGATACGGGTATTGCATAAGCAATATCTGCGATTCGTTAAGTTTAATTATTAATTAAATAAATTTTCTAATAGAATTTTTTTTATTAATAATTCGTTGAATGAATAGCAGATTTAATTTCTGTTTTAAAGATTTTCGAACATTTTATGAATTACAGGATATATTATTGAACCTCATATACTATAAGGAAAAGGGTTTGATGTTTGAGCATTTTATCCAAATTTGAATATCTTTTTTTCTACTCTTTGCAATAATATTTTTATAATATAAAATGAAATCTTTATAATAAAATATTATTAAATATTTTTGAATAAGTAAATCATATAAAAACATCTTTTATAGTGCTGATTTTATCTCGAACGATTTATAAGATAGCAATAAAAATTGGCTACAGATTTTTTGCAACGTAATAAATATATTTATATTTAAATTTTTACGGTTAACCCACATTGATAACCATTTATCTTAATCTGGATTTCATTAATCAACCATTTAGTTCTAATATATTTAGATATTTCAGTTTAGTTTATCGCTATACGAGTATAAAATAATAATATGTACAATATTATATCTGGTTGATAGTTTCATTTTTTAAATATACAGTATAAAATGAAATAATTTATTTACTGGATGTTTATCTATCATAATATTTTAAATTATAAAATTAAATGTAACTATAATATTGAAATAATCTTGAATGAAACAATAAATGGACAATAAATGAGGACTTTAGCTAAACGATATTGTAATCATTTAATATATTTTTTTATTTAATATTTTGTTCCGTAAACTCGCAAAACTCATTATATTTCACGCAATGATGGATTCAAAAAACTATATTTAAAGCATTTACATTTCAATCCATTCGCAGATGCAAATAAAGTTGTTATCACGTTTATGTTTTGTATAGTTAAAAAAAATTACGCGGTCATGGAAGCGCTAAAGCGTCGCGTGTTAACAAATTTAGAAAGAAAAAATCTCTTTCATGATTGTTTTAAAATAATTTTTTTGAAGGTTTCTAATTTTATTTCTTTATCATTTTGTATAATTAACATTGCAAGCTTTGCGTATATGTTCACGGATCATTGGATTGTATATCTAGTTGTTAACAGTCATTAATTATAGTTTATTTTTTTCAACATGTTCGCTTAAAAAATGTCATGTTTTATCAAGATTTAAGTTTTATCTTTATATATTATTATTTTTTTAAATCATTGTTATCTGTTCAAAGCAGATTAAAATACTTGAAGTTGTTAACAGTCATTAATTATAGTTTATTTTTTTCAACATGTTCGCTTAAAAAATGTCAAGTTTTATCAAGATTTAAGTTTTATCTTTATATATTATTATTATTTTTTAAATCATTGTTATCTGTTCAAAGCAGATTAAAATACTCGAGTTTGTTATAACAACAATAATCCAGTTTCATCGCTTTGTTTATACTTTTTATCGCGAAAAATGAATCCAAATTTTTTATATCAGCAATTAATTTAAAGAACATAAATTATCGATAAGAGATTTTAACCAATTAAGCACAAATTGTTATTTAATTGCCAATTAAATGTTTAAAATTCAAACATTTATTGCTTAACAATAGCTCATTTGCATAGCTAATAAATTAATTCTGATAAGTAACTAATATACAATATATCATGAATAACGAGGACTTATAATTATGTAATCAGAATTATCTATAAGATATGAAGAAAAACACTTTTACATTAAAAGTCCGTTATATCAATATAATATTAATAATTTAAATAAAATATTATGTTAAATATGAAATTTATAGAAACAGCCGTTATATACTTCAATTTATTTATTTTTTTCTAAATTTAATTAAATAATTAATTTTTTTTAAAAATTTAATATTAATTATAATTTAGTTAAATATATTTTATATAGAAATTTTTTAATATAGAAAATACAAAATTAAAAATATATAAAAACAAAATAATAAATTTTAATAATTAATATTGGTCTCGCATGGTAAATGATGCGTGGATTATGATTCGCGTCTTCTCTTCGCACCAATTCGCATCGCGTCGCGTCGCGTTGATATCAAAGTTATCGAGTTATTAACTCTGTATTTTTAAAATTTTTTTCTACCATTTTAATTTTATATCGCAATGAATGTAATTTTTTATTTAATTGAATTTTTGAATTATTATCACATGTTGTTTTAAAATAATTCTTTTATTTTGTTTCATATATTAAACCAAATGAAATTAAACTTTTTATAACAGTACAAGTACAGTTATTCATTATTATGGCTATATCAATATAAGATTTTTTAATTGTTCGCTATTCCTTTTCTTATTTGAAGGCCAAAATTTTATTTATATTTTTATTCGAAATAATTCTAGTAGTGTATATATTTTTAGTTACATCATTGAGGCTACATATTTTAAAATTTTTAATTAATTTTTCCAATATTTAAAAAATATATAATCTTAATTTCAGAAAAATAATTTAAATTTACGTTTGAACATTTTTTTTTAAATTAAATAAATCTCTTGGTAAAATACAGTACAGTTATTGTGAGTAGCGCCATCTCGTGCATTAAAGTATAATTAATTTTAACATTATATTTTCGAGGAAAATAAAAAACGAAAAAAGTAATTAATATAACTTTCGCGAAATAAATATTTCTTCGTATATAAATATGTAGAATAATATGCAGTTAATACAACTTGCATTCGATAAAAGTGGTCTTATAATTAATATAATAAGCTCAATTAATTAACTCGTAAAACGATGTTTTAATTTTACTCTCATTAAATCATAGTCTTAAGGAATAGAATAATTTACAGGCTCTGGACGAATAAAATATTCTCAAGTTAAACTATCCTAACCAATACCAATTTTATATTGTAAGTTTGTTTTTACGATGTTTACAATTATTAGGCATTTTTGCATGCCTTCAGTCTGAAGCGTTTATAGGGTCGCATTTTCATGTGCCAAAACTTCAATTTTGCATATATTGTACTGTGATCAATAGCGCTCAGGAAAATTGAAAAATAAGAAACGAGTGCGTATAAATCTCTTTCGCATATAAAAATGTCTACAGCATGTAAATCCTCCGAGAAATTTTCCAAAACGGTTTCATATACGTACATACTTTTTGTTGTTTTTGATCAAAATAGGCAGTTAAAAGGGCATTCCCCCTTAGAAATATCGAGCGCCGATCATTCAGATTGTGCTGGCGTCAACCAATTATTGTCCCTTAATAGGCTGACGCAACATTCCCACATTGACAAAAGTCGTGGGAAAGCGTCGATTCGGCTTACAAACACAAAACAAAGCTTTCTTGGAAATTTATTCCTGTTCGGGATTGGTTGTTTCAATCGCTAGTTATTATCCAATTAAGTTTTACTCATAAATGTCACCGGGGTAATAGTTAGCTTTAAATTGTTCAAGTAACAAGCCAGGATCGTTCATTAAATTGACGTATCGGTTATGCGGTTATTGTAAACATTAATTCGTAAAACCTTCTTTCATTATTATTTATTATTTCTTTTTTTTTTTTTTAATTTTGAATAAATACTGTATAATAAAATACAATGCAGCGATATAAATTTTAGAAGATATCGTTAGATCATCATCTTATTGATATTTATTATCATTTTAATTTTAACGCTTATAATTAAAGAATTTACTCAAATTTTTGATTAATTAAATATATTTGACTTTTAAGTCGAATTTTATCTTATTACAGATATTTTTTTTTAATTCATAAATTTTAGATGGATCCATAAAAACAAAACCTGGATGATAAAAATATTATTTTTAATAAAATTATTTAAAAATTTATGAATTTTGTAATTACAAATATGAGATTCTTAATTTTAATTTAAATCAAATAATTTGGAATATTTTTAGCATGAATTCAATTAAAAAAGCATATTCTAAAATAAGTTACAATATGCATAAATTCTGCTGTTTTTTGTTTTACATATTTTATTATAAAAAAAAATCCAAAATTTGTAAATTTAAAAGCATATTAATGAATTTATCGTGAGATTAAACATAAGCGCTCTAATTTTGCTTATACAAATGCTTTTCAGAGATCTTCTATAGAGGATATTGCATCCATATGTTTATATATATGTACACAATATTATATATCGAAAATATCTGATATAAAATGCAATAATGCTGATAAGAAAATAAATATAAAATAGACACTTCATATTTCCTAAATGATTTATATTCATAAATCTATCTATATATCTATACAGATTTATTTCTCTAACCTGGTAAATACTATCTTAACATAAAACAAAGCATTTAATTTCGCTAAATTTCTTTAAATGTGCATATGAAATATTTAAGCCACAAATCTCTCATTTTATTATTTCCATCGTGTTTATATGGGGGTTGGATATGCTCTGTTCCAGACCATTTCAGTTATTCTCATGCAAGTTTATCATCGACTGTATCTCTACACGATGCTTATCAGCATTCTGTTCTCCCTGATGTTCGTTTTCTATCAATTCTTCAATTTAATCTGAATATTACTAATTTATTGTTTTAAATAGACGTATCAGATTAAATTCAATTGTTCTGAGTATTTTTTATATATTAAATAATAAAAAAGTCTCTTTTTTAAAATAATTGGTATCAAAAGAAAAGTGATGCCATTCTGGAATGGCATCTGGAAATATCAGAATTCTTCAATAACATCAACGGTTCCTGTTCAATATATGATATCCAGCAGAGGAGAGTTACGAGAACACCTTTGTAAAAGTCAGAAACATCTGGCTCCGCTAAAAGCATCTGGAAAGCGACCCGTTTACTGTATATTATGACAATCTATGCAACTCCTGAACTTCAGATTATGAATAACTAAAGGACATTTATGAAGATTTATTATGTATGCCTTAAGAATAATTTCCAAAAATATACTTCAGATAATCTGCATGCAATCTTCATCTCAAGTCTATTCTTATTCACTAGAGGAGAAAATAGTTACTAAATCGCTGCCGAAGAAACGTAAACTAACGAAAGGTAAACTGATAAAAATTGTTTGAATGAAATTAGTTGCAGCTACAGAAAAGATTGGAAGAAATGCAATAGAAAAGGATAGACTAACAGTAAGATTTTCCTAATTTTATTTGTTCTCCTTAAGAAAAAACGCCATGAAGCCTTTTATTTTTGCAATACTGTATATCAAATTATATTTTATTTGACAATTATTATGTAAACACATAGGTAAATACAGTACAGTAATTTATTAAAAAAAATATTTAAACTTTATTATTTCGCTGCAAATAATTGTGATAGTTGTTTCATCCTAACAATTACTAATTTAATTGATTATGAATTTAAGAATTCTGTCTAAATTATTAAGAATCTCTATAATATTTTTTTTATTATTTAAATAAAATATTATTAGCTTATCGGTTTTTAAATTAAAATTATTAATTTGCTCTCCGGACTTTTTAAAACTTATTTTAAAATAGTAACAATAATAGCCTAATAATTTTATAGCAGAATTATTTTTCTAAATCTAATTTGCAATGGTTTACATCATTCATCACTTTTATTTTAAAGAATTTTTAAAATCTATTTTTCAATCATTTTAATTATCTTATGCAAATTTAAATCTTAATTAAGAATGTTTTGCAATTTTTAAGCTTAATGAAGATTCTTTTTTTTTTCAATAAATAAATAAAAATAACTCACTTGAACAGGACATTTTTCTTAACTTTATCTTTGCGTTATTTTAAATGTTAAAATATATAAAAATTCCAAATTAAGTGATGATTTAATATTCGTATTAAATTTAAGTAATATGTAGTGTATTGCGAACATGATAAACTTAGAACGAAGTTCTCTTTCGACGATCGCATTTCCCTTGTTATTATTCATCTGATGGACGTTAGTAATCAGCAGTAGTAATGGTTTAAACTGTCGCAATTATTTTATACAATTATACTGTGTAGACCATTTTGCTTTTTTTTCAAGTGGTTTTAAGCTTTATTTTTAATACACTGCTTAATTTCGAATAAATATACATGTTACTTTATTATTAATCAGCCTAGTAATATTTAATAAATAAATTATAAATTAAAATCAATCCAGAAACAACACATACTGTTATCATACATAACAGTATTAAAGATGATAAAAAAGATAATTTTTAATATTCAGATACTATATAAAACTATAGATGAAGCTTTTACTGATGATAAAAATCGCTATAACCTAATTTTAAAAATGAAAATACTGAAATGAGTGTAATATTTTTAATATGCGACAAAAGGTTTTAAAGATATTGAATTTTTTAAATTCACGCAGTCGCTATCTTATAAGGCAGACTCCAAAATTAGTGTTGTAGTTATAAGATGTAGCTTGAATAAGTGAAACAATCATCAAAGTTTGAAACCTCTATAATGTTTTGTTTTTCAGATATGTTTCAAACAGTCAAGTAGACTGGAAAAATAATTTTACATAATTTACGTAAGATCACTGTCATAAAAATGTCTAAACTGACTATAATATCATTCTCATGCAAAAAATATATTCAAAGATATTGTCATTTTAATATTCGGAATTGTCATCATTCTGGTTACCAACTGTTATCACATTATAACCAAACTACATAGGGTCTTAAAATTATAATAAATGATTTTGATAATAAATAATCTAAAATAATGAATGCATATATAAGACTTAATTTAAAAACTAAATAAACCATTTAACGTTGTTTAACTTATCATTTATAAGTCAATAAATTAAATTAATCAAGATATTTAATCTAGATAAAGATAACTATACCGAACAAAAATTAAAGTACAGTACAGTATTCCAGTAAAAGTTTTCGATATAAAAATAAATAAATACACTAAATAAAAGTTAACCTATAACGTAATTCTACTGTTTTAGCTGTTACTAACTCTACGAGTTACCTTTTATCTTGTATACATAATACTATAAATAAATATATTTTATTCTAGAATATTTTTTCATATCATTTAAAAAGAAAAATAAATATTAACGTTCAGAAATAGAACCTTTAAATCAGAAATAAATTCGAAAATATAAACATAATTTTGTTAATGATTTTAAAATAAAAACTTTCATCATAAAGTTATACAAACCTATAACGTCATCCAGATTTTCAGTGTACTGACTCAATTCTTATTTATAGAATAAACATTAATGTAATTTAACCTGTAATACATTGAATTAACTTAAAAAAGCATATATGTATATTTTGTTATTACAGATCCAGTACAAGCATTAAAACTTTCCTTTGTGAAATAATATCTATTAATACAATAACAGAGATTAGAAAATTAGATTATCAGAAAATATTCCAAAGTACACATGTTCATTAGAACACATTAATTCGTGATCATATTTATTTTGATCTTATTAATAATTTAGATGAAACCGAAATTGATCATAGTGCATATAAGTTATGTATGTAAAAAATAAGCGTATTACTGAGAAATTAAAATATTTGATAAAATTTAGAAACGGTTATTTAGTTGGTGTTGTTATTTTATTTTCTTAAATTGTCGATAAGCATAAATTGTAAAAGATGCCTTAATTTTTTAATGTTATACTGAACTTGATTTAATTTTGTTATCTAGTATATTAGAATAGATATTTTTGAAAGAAAAATTTTCTATTGGTCCACATTAATGTCTTATGTCATTAAATGCGCTATTTATTTTTAATCTGATTGTGCCAAAATTATTAAAGAACTATAATTAAGATAGAAATTTTCACTTTTTAAGGAACCCCATTTCTCTTCAATTGGACTCAACTGCGCTGGAACTTTTAGAAAATCTTATTAATATAACCTTTATTCTGAATTTGGTCGGAATTTATTGAACATTGGGATTTATAGAATGCAGTAGAGTAGAGTATTCAGGATTGAGCGATGGAGAATATTGAATTGAGTGTTAATACCTAAAGCGAAAATCTTATCCTTTTTCCTTGAAAGTTATAAAATAAATAATTATGCTATATTCATTTAAAAAAATAAACTTATTTACTGTACATTTCATTTGTTAGAACCATAATATAATAAATATCCAGTGAAAGAATGTTGTAGCACTTTATAAATACATTACAGTACTATATGGAAGATGTTTATATAAAATAAAATTTTTCCTCTGTTATTATTTATTTTGGCTCAACTAAGCAGAATTTTTTGACGACTTTAAAAAAACTAAGAAACACCCTCTTCCAAGTTTTGCCAGAAAGTTGAACAATGCGATCTATAAAGATGTTAATACAACACGATCTATTTTTATGCTAATTATTCATGACTGAGAACAATACGATCTATAAAGATGACTGAGAACAAACTCAGTATTTTGTCCTTTCTATATTGAAATTTTCAGAGTATTTTAAATAATCTAAGAAATACGTAAACTGCATTTTATTTTTTCGGCTAAATTGGTTCAATGATGAGGAAGACGGCAAAGGGAAATGATTTTGCTAACTTTTTGCTACTTTCGAATTGCTATACTCCTGGTTATATTATTAATTGAATTTGAAGCATAAAATTTGATATTCTTTACTCTTATTGAATTGTTGAATATAAATGCCAAATTCATAATATTTATCCTAGAATAAAAGTTACAGCGAACTGAACTTCGTCCATAATGGTGTTTGCAATAAGAGATAGTCAATGACTACTGTATGTGACTTAGAATCATTATCGTGCCTATTGCCATTGCAATAATTCACTTAAGAATATTCAAGAATTCGTTAGACTTACTTATATAAGTAAGTCTAACAAAGTCTAACAAGTAAGTAAGTTTATCATGCTAACTATTCAAGATATGATATGATATAGCTCAAAATCATCTTCAAAAGTTTTCCTCGTTGAAAATAATAATTAATATTAACAGAATAGCAGAAAATTCATAAAATATATATTCAGCGAGAAATTAACGCATTGTTTAAAATTATAAAATGAAGATATATTAAGACATAAGTAGCTAAGGATTTTTTGAACGATTAGACATACATTCCAATTATTTGGAAACCAATATGAAAATTTTTCGGTGAGAGTGCAAAAGAATTTATGAGGACTTTATGAAGATTTTGAGGAAAAGTTGTCAACGCCATATAAATTTCTGATTTGAAAACTGATGTATTATACATATCTATCACAAGAGATATTAATACTTTTGTCTAATTTCTCCAGATAATTGCAAGAATATACCGATAATTTTCAAATATTACTTTCTAACTACTATATTTGGATATCAATAAAAATTTTTACAATTATTATAAATTTAAAATATCATTTTTCGATTTATATGCTATAGAACAATTTTTTCTTAGGAAAAACTATATTTTTCACTATTTCATTAGAGTCCAAAATGATTGATAGTTTCTTTTACAAATTAAATATCATAAATATTTTTTAAAAAATTTTAAATATTTTTATATCGCCAATTTAAATATACAGATAATAAGTAGAAACAATAATTAGCACATAATCCTAGATGGAGATTCAAGGATATGCATACAGCAGTATTTCATTTATATTAACAATATTGATTCAATTTAATATGTTAATATTATATAGCTGATATATATATTTAAGGCATGAATTTTTATCTATCATCAAGTAAAACTGAAAGTGAATTCCACTGATTTATTAAGATATTTTGATAATTTTTACGTATTTTTAAAATGATCCTACATTTAATTAAAGTATTTAATCTTTTAAACATTTATCAATAATCATTGTTTCATGTTTATTAACATTAAAATCAAAGCTTATAAACTTACATTTAGATCTGTTTAGATTCTATTAATATATTGCTATTATGCTTAATTCAATAGCATGGATTAATTTAATCAATTATTAAAATTAAACAACTTTTTTTTTAAATTAAAAAGAAATTATTCAAACTGTTTATTAACATTAAAATCAAAGCTTATAAACTTACATTTAGATCTGTTTAGATTCTATATTGCTATTATGCTTAATTCAATAGCATGGATTAACTTAATCAATTATTAAAATTAAACAACTTTTTTTTTAAACTAAAAAGAAATTATTCAAAATGGCGTTTAATAAAAAAAAAAAAAAAATAATTAAAATATTATGTTATTTTAAAAATAATAAATTTATATAAAGTGAATTTTCTAATCGAGCATGCTAATTTTGTGTGTGTCTGTTGTGCCACTGTTAGTTATATTATAAGTCAGTTATAAGGGATACTTACCTAAGTATCAACCACTCCGGACAGAATCCAAACCACCAAAAAATTTGACCCCAAGTAGCGTAAAGGTCCAGTCAAAATCCGTCCCACAAAAATCACCGCTGACTGATTGGCTTGTAGTGATTCGGTTTTCAGTCTCATGGGGTCGCCACAGCACACTCCGGTGACGTCATAGCTAGCTGCACTTTTACAACGGCGCATGTACTTTTACGTTAACCAATCAAATGACTCGTAGCATACATCAATCAGGTTTCGCTGTAAGGTGCCGGGTCTGTGTGCTTGTAGTCTGATCACAATGGTACGATAGGTCTAGCCGCATAGAGCGACAGATTGTTGCTTGACTTTAGTTTAGTAGTAGTATATTTGTGAGTTTTTGGATATGATGGAACAAGATAACCAAGCGAATACACCGGGAACGCCAAATGAAGTCAGTCACGATCCCGGGTAGGCTATGTCTTTGTTCGTGATGACCGCCGACTGCCGTCTACTCTATCTAACAGAATCTGTTTTTATCTTTCAGAAAAATGTTTATAGGAGGTCTTAGCTGGCAGACTACACCAGGTAAGTTACTAAATTGTCTAAAAATTAATTCCTCCTCCCCACGGAAAAAACGAAAAAAAAAAAAATTTATACCGCTAATTATAATAATGGTAATAATAATAATAATAATAGGCTAATAATCTCCCTCTTCTCTTTTCGCAGAAGGCCTGAGGGAATATTTTGGTAAATTTGGGGATATAACTGAAGTAATGGTCATGAAAGATCCCACAACTAGAAGATCGAGGTGAGTATGTAATCCTACGTTAACGTTAAATTGTACTAGAGTTAATTAGACCCGCTATTATAATTGTGACACTCCAAACCGTGATAAAAGTCGTGTCGAAGATAATTTGGATTGTTCGGCTAGACTCGTATATTTACTGTTGTGTCCGTTATTCGGGGAGGAAGTGTTTCTGACGCATTTTATAACGGATATTATTATTTAAAAAAAGAAAAAAAGACGTATTGTAGGATGCTAGGAAACAGTGTTTCTATCATATCATGCAGCGACCTTGGTCTTCCGGCACCTTTGCTATGTTTTTGTCAGGATTGATTGAATCGAATCTAAAGTTGGCAAAAATCCAAGAAGACGTCTTGTCAGCAAAACTACTCCCACAGTAAAGGTGATCAAAAGAATATTTATATATAAAAATCTTGTTCTTTTATAATTCCAAACAATCGAAGAATACGTTCATAACAGCTAAAGACTATATACCGTACTTACGAAACGTTTTTTTTTTTTTCGGTGTTTCCACCAAAGAACAAAGAATATACATAAGCACATATGTATCATACATATATGTGTGGGTATGTATTATGTGTGTTCGATCATTTACAGAATTTATCGCTCTACGAATTTATATAAAACGTTTAGCGAATTTTTAGGAGGTCTGGAGAGAATATATAAAAGTATAATATTCGATCACCAAATCGATAAATAGGTCAAACAACTTTAAAAATCTAGAAGTATGACTTTTGTATTTTGCAACTTGACAAAGAACTCAGGTAGAATGGTTCTCCCCCCGTTTACAGGTAAATGGACTTTTCTAGCGGCTGAAAATCCCCTACCAGGTGATCCATCTGGACAGTAGACTTTCACACGGGTACCTGACCCCTACTTTTTCCCTTGGGGTCTTAGGGGTTCTTCTTGTACTTGCCCTGCCCTTTCTTTCCTCCAAAACTCTTCATTGTTACGCCTACGGTTCTTAAAAATGGCAAAGAAAAAAATAATAATAACAATAATTCTAATTTTTCTCTCTCTCTCTCGTTTTCGAGAACTTAAATAATAATTGATTCGAAAGTTCTCTTTCATATTATGTAAAAGGATAGATTTTCTTTATCTTAACCAAATGGGAAAACAGTCAGAGCAATGTATCTAGGATCTAAATGGATAAAACATTTGTTTTGCCATCTGCTACTGTCAGCGATTACTTAAAGAGTAGAAATTAATGTTCAGGAAGACAGAAATGGAATGAATAGATGATAATGGCGGTATAAATGTGACGAAATTTATTACATACGCAGTGACGTAGAATATACTTTACAATTGTTATTATCGGATTATTATTATTACTAAAGACGTTTAAATCGAACACGAGATTTACGGCATCGTTACCAATATAATCTCTCTCTATATATATACATATATATATATATATATATATTATTTATTAATACACGGAAGAAGAGATTTATTTAAGATATTACCAATCGATATTTTTCAACTTTTGAAGTACGTATCACTGTTTAAACGGTAATACTTACAAAGTAACAGTTTTATGGCTAGTTTGGAAGAAACATGGCTCCTTTTGCTTGAAGCGGATGTTATAATTAATAATTTTTTCCTTAGATTTATCGCGTTATCCTTTATTATTTTCGCTTCCTCTACTTCTTCTTCTGTATATTACGTAGTCTCGTTTCTCCAATTTTATTTCTTCGAATCGAATTTTTGAATCGAGTTTAATCGTATTTTTCTTTCAGAAAAGGTTCACACACACATACATATATACAGTCTTCATACTCGCTTATTTATATCATTACAGATAAGAAAGAAAACAATAAGATTGAAAACTTAACAAGCAATTTCTCGTTTATGTTCGTCGGATAATGATCGAAAATATGTTTTAAGTAGTCTAAATCAAAACCAAACTCTTCCTGGTCCGTATTTTAGTTAATACTAAATTTTTTTCTGGTCGCATACGAAGTTTGTTTGTAGAGTATCAGTTCGAAGCTAAGGTTAGAGGGTAGGTTTTTTTTTTAATAGTCATAAACCTTCTACGGATAGGTAGGTTATCATGCTGCGATGCAGATCGCTTCGTTATAGCATGCGAACATTCTTTTGACCTTCGTTTATAAGACGAGTTTTAGAGAGACACCCGTAATTATCCTCCCTTCCCTTTTTTTAAACAGTAATTTTTGGTTAATCTGTTCCCAGTTTTAAAGAGTTTGAAATGTCTTTATCGAATTTTCGATGAATCATTTCAAATACGGCATATCAACCAATAATAACACTTTCAGATAAAACAGTCCTCCACATTAATCCTTATCTACAGAAGGACAATGTTCTACAATATGTGCAACAAGGGACAGAGAGCATGCACAAAGTACACTTTTAAAATACATCTAATTATATTCTATGCGGTAGAAGTGGATGGATTGAATTATTTCGTGTTGAATTGCGGTAGAATTGCAGATGGATCCGATTATGTGAATTTCTTTCGCCCCATATTAACATATAATAAAGTGTGGAAGATAATTACAAGACTTCACTCGTTACGTATTCATCGCACAGAGTTTCGTAATTTTAGACGTGAAAAAAAATCGATTTTTTGACACTTCGACGATTATAAAAACTATAACTTTGAAGTTATAACAGATTGATAAAGGTGAATAACGTTTATAACCACACTTACCGTGGTCGGTGAAAACCATTTTTTATTTTATTTTTAATATTTACACTCCTCACAATTGCCGCACAAATGGACGTCTTCAAAATGTAGGCTCGAACATCATCACACAGAGAGAGAGAAAGAAACTTCTTGTTTATAAGTTAAACAAAAATAACCTACTTAAAGTGGATTGATTGTAGTTATTCTGTTCCTAGCAGCTGCCGGAAACCGAGTTCCCCATCCTACGTTTCCTTAAGAGGCTGGTTTGACTACATTGAAACGTTCAACCCCCTTCGTACAAAAAAAAAAAAAAAATGGAGGAGGGAGGAGGAAGAATAAGTTTTACTACTACTTTAAAAACGTTTTAAGTACAAATTAAAATAATCAAAAATTAATTCTGAGGGAGAAAAACACTTAAATTTCAAAACGTTCACGCACTTAACTCGATTAAATTTCGTTAAAAAAAAAGAGCAGAAATGTTCTACAAAAAGTAATAAGTTTAAGGTCAATTTATGATCCTATTTGTGTTCAATCAACTTAATGGAAGTGTTCATCGATATGTATAAATTAAATGTTCAATCTTTTTTTTTTTTATATTATTATGCTGTTCAGCTCTTCCGAGTAAGTGAGATTTTTATATACAGTATATATATTTTTATATATTTAAATATCCAAGGATTTTCTCGATCTAGAAGAACATCTCGAATGCGACAACCTCTGAGGTTTATATTGATTTGGAGTAGACGATGTGTTCCTCCATCTGTGTGTTTTCAAAATATTTTTTTTCGTGTTTCTTTTTGTAAGAAGGATTGAATATTATGCAAGATTTTCGAAAATTATGTAAACTCGATGCATTAATTACCAAAAAATATATATATATATGTATATTAATGATAATTGTTTGTTAGCCTGCGAGTTTATAATAATTAATACAGGTTAATAAATTTCATTACGCTTAAGCTTATCTAACGGTTAGTTTAATCGAATTGAACAGTGAAATATAGCGAGCGTAACAACTGAAGTTCTGGGTTTTAGATTTAATTAAATACGTAATAGAACTGTTCAAGAAACGGGTTAAAAAAAAAAAAAAAACTCTAGCATAACTCAATTAGTCGACGAAATATTTTTATAAGATTTAATTGTGTTAAAGAGTTCAAGAACGGACGTCAAAAAATTCCTGAATCGTTCGATCGGTTGGCGAAAAAAAAAATATTTTATGGGGTTTAATTACGTTTAAGAGTCCAAAGAAAGGTTTTAAAAAATAATCAACATCGATGCGATTAATTTTAAAAAAAAAAAAAATTAGTGGTTGAACTGTTAAGTAAAAACGTTTAGATACCAAGAGCAGAAAATTCAAGAAATTTGATTAAAAGATAAAATTCAAATATTCAAGTTACGCGGAATATTCATCCGTTGTACAGTTTTCAAGAATGATTTTTAAATATTTAAGAATGTCGTTGAGTAGTTATGCACTCTGGAACATTTTAATGCATTTAAACAGTGATTTTAAATCGAAATTAAGCATAAATACATTTAATAAGACTAAATCTGTAAACTCAATTTATAAAAGGAGTGATACACAATTAAGTGCATTATAACTTGTTAATGCAGCGAATCAAAGAGCGTGTTACTTCAGAAATTTTGTTAATGTAATCAAACCTTAACTAGAAATAATGCAGATTTTTTAGAATAATCTGGATCGCATTCGAATAAAAATAACCGAAATCTGCAAAATTATGCAATTAATAAGAAGTGAAATCTGCATTTTTATCTGTTAAACTGAACGAGAATCAGTGAATAGCTACCCGCAAAAATATTTTGCTGAGCAAAATTATGCAATTAATAAGAAGTGAAATCTGCATTTTTATCTGTTAAACTGAACGAGAGTCAGTGAATAGCTACACGCAAAAATATTTTGCTGATAGTCATTCACTGATTTCACTCACGAAAACCATTCAATCACTGAATTTATTGAAAATTGTTTTCTAACTTTGCTGCTCTTTTTGAATTTCTGAATTTTGCTGCTTTTTATAGCAGCAAAATAAAAAAAAATATGAATATCTGCAAAATTATGTAATTAATAACAAGTGAAATCTGTATTTTTATATATTAAACTGGATGAGAATCAGTGAACGACTATCAGCAAAAATATTTTTGCAGGTAGTCATTCACTGATTTAGCTCATGAAAACCATTCATTCATTGATTTCACTCGTGAAAACCATTCATTCACTGAATTTATTCAAAACTGTTTTCTAACTTTGCTGCTCTTTATAGCAGCAAAATCACTGAATTTATTGAAATCTGTTTTCTAATTTTGCTGATCTTTATAACAGAAAAATAAAAAATATAAAAATCTGAAAAATTATGCAATTAATAACAAGTGAAATCTGTATTTTTATATATTAAACTGGATGAGAATCAGTGAACGACTATCAGCAAAAATATTTTTGCAGGTAGTCATTCACTGATTTAGCTCATGAAAACCATTCATTCATTGATTTCACTCGTGAAAACCATTCATTCACTGAATTTATTGAAAACTGTTTTCTAACTTTGCTGCTCTTTTTAAATTTCCGAATTTTGCTGCACTTTATAGCAGCAAAAAGTCTTTGCTAGTTCATTCATTAAATTTATTGAAAATTGTTTTCTAGCTTTGTTTTTCATGGATAGTTTTTTTTTTTTGCGAAACAAAGTTAGAAAACAGTTTTCATTAAATAACTTTGTTGCTCTCCATAGCATAACCATGTTTATCTATCTATAAGCAGTAAATCTTCCCCTCTGACGATAGCTCTTGCTAGCTCTCCCATATTCTCTGGAATGAAGTAAACATGCCTTTTAACTAGAAGATATAAGGAGTCCATTATATCGCAAATCTTTTTTTTTTAATTTCATTACATATTATTACGAGAATTAAACATATTTATGAGTTTTTTCCCTGAAGAATTTATTATTATTATTATGTCTTTCTGTAGATATTTTGATAAGATTGAAGTGTGTTTAATAAACTTTTCATTCAGAAATTATGCAAGATATTTTTGAGGTTTTCTGCATATTTTTTTTTTTCTTTTACTTTCTATAAATTTAAATAAAAATATCAAATCTAGCAGTTAACCTATTGGTAATCTAAAAAAAAAAATGTTTTTAAATATTCGAAGAGATGTATATTTGAATATTTACAAGATTTTTTCGCAATTTTATCAGTGTTTTTACCGGCATTTTTAATAATTCATCAAAAACGACAACGTTAATTTAAAAAAATAATAATAATGAAAGATTTATAAACACATTCATAACGATTTATATCAATTTTTTAAAAACGTAAAAAATACTCGTTAAGACGTATAATGTTTCTGTTAACGTTTAACGGTGTTAATGTTTACGATTTCGAAATATAATTTACGATATTTTTCACCTATTTACGGGGTTTTTTTTAAATAAACGACGAGTGGAGTCTCTTTTAAAAGTTTTAAATAAGAGTTTGGTAGGTTATCTGGATGTTTATAATATTTATGGTTTTCTGAATATGCTGTTAAATTGTTTATTAACGCTTTTTAAATCTTTTAAAAAGGATAACCGAGTCGGAATCGATGTTTGTGCAATGTTTATAATGTTTACCGGGAAAGTAAACAGTAATCAAATACCTCAAGAGCGTTTTGAAATTTTCTGAATACTGATAGACGTTACGCGCCATCTTTCTCTCTCTTTTTCTTTTTTTTTCCTTTTTTTATTGACGTTAACAAAGCTAATTCGATCAGCACATTGATCGAAAGCCTTATTCATTCTCTCAGCTGCATTCCTTGAAAGATTGCCGTTCCTACAATAATGTGTCTTGCCAACGACCAACGACTGATAATCATTCGTCTTCCTTCCTTCCTTCCTCCTTAAATGATGCATCGAAGCATCCGACAGGAATGTTAGATGGATCAACAATATTGTTTTTCATAATCTCTGTTCATCAAATTTGTCAATAAATAGATCTACTCGCAGTTCGAACTGATTGAGTTATGGCTTCTCGAACGTTTCTATCTTCTTTTTTCATATATAAACTATTCTTAAATTTGCTTTTTTTTTTTTTTTTTTTTTTTTACTTTCCATATCGTTCTAGCGTGTCCTTAAGTATGTTAAACGCCATTTTCTCGAAAATATAGGTCGTGTTTGATGAATTGTGTGTTTCCTCTCGTTTAATGAATGGTTTCTCGATGCAAAACCTTCCAGAAATAATAATAATAAAAAAAAATAAAACCTGTTCGTATCATTCAATAATTAATACTCTCATTTTTGCAACCTGCAAAGCGTAATTTTTGCATTAAAAATTAAAATTTTCGAATGTTTTAAACATCATACAAAACAGGTTAAAGTCTGTGTCAAGGTGTTCGGCATACATAACGCGGTTGAAAACTTAAGTTTGGTCAATAAATGATATTATTTTCGAGTGAAAACCATTGTTAAATGTCATAATATAAACGTAATTAATTACACGAGGCATTTTTTTTAACGCGGGTATTTGTTATCGCAAAGGTTTTCATCATCTCTTGGGTTTCATCACCCGATGCCACTTTTAGTTGCGAAACGTGTTTTTGGTGTATATTGCAGTTTCCAAAATTGCTTAGTTCATTCGATACTCAAAATAATTAAAATAAAAAAAGGAAAACAATAATAAACAAGCTCGGAATTTAAATATTTTGTTTGTTAATTTGATACCAAAATATTTATAACAACTCACGCAATTTTAAAATTAAGAGGTTTAAATCAATAATAGGTGAGATATGCATACATGGTGAAGAAACATTTCGTTCGTAAAATTTTGTGTACTGATAGGGGACCTCCAAACAAGTCGAAAATGTCACCGTTTTCGAGTTATAACCCTTTAAAGATAGCCAATCGCTATCGAGTACACAAAGCGTCACGACGCGTCGCGTTGCCAAGACGCGTCGCTCGCCGCCTACCCGGTAGTAAATACGAGAGCGACGCAATATGATGCGTCATGGCAACGCCACGACGCATCGTATTGCATCGTGGCGAGTGCGTGTGGTTAGACATTTTCGACTTGTTTCGATGCTTCCTATCAGTACACAAATTTTTACTACGAAGTTTTTCTTCACCCTGTATATTCTTATAAATATATACCTATTTTCGATATTCTTTAATTTATTTATTTTTTGACTTTTTTTACGGAAAATTAAATTTTTAAAATGTCTGTAAATATTTTTTTTCTTATAGAAAAGAAAAGAAAAAAAAATGCATAATAAATTTTAAAAATTTCGTTGCAGAGAAAGATAGGGATAGGATATTTTTGCAAATTTATTATACCAGTTTTAAGACGGGTTTTGTATTCTTAAAAATGCTTTTTCAAGAGAATAATTTATACTTTTAAAAAGAAGAAAAAAAAAAAGAAAGAAAGCTATTTTTCAGGTGTAAAAAATGAATAGAGTTTAAAGGATGAAGATGTAATAGTGAAATTATATTTTAAATAAATAAAATAAAAATATATATTTAATTTTTTTTTAAAAATATATTTAAAATAAATATATTTTATTTAATTTTATTAAAATAATATACAAAAATATATTATATATATAACTTTTAATGCAATAATAAATTATTTTTAGATGTATTCAAGGAAACAATCATCTTATCTGAGCTTCTCCCTCTTTTGAAAGGTTATTTTTGCCTTTTTTTACTCGAAAAACTGACTTTTTCTTTCTCCTCCTTCACTCCTTCATTGCTTGTTTCGCTGTTATTCCGAATAAAATTTATTCTATTATATTCTTCCAATTTTTTTATATCAATCTATCGCTCGGAGAAATTATTATAAATAAAAAAAAAAATTAATTTTAATGCGGCATAAATGTTTAAAAGCTCAACTACTACTGCTACTACTACTACTACTACTACTACTACCCTACTAGACTTTCTAATTATGTAGAAGAGTAATAGCTTTATTATTCGAGAAAAAAAAAAATTATAGGTTATAGATTATCGTTATTACTGTGTTGAAAATTAAATAAATATGTGCATACAAGTACCTTGCATGTTTAATAAATGATATAAGATAGCTTAGCGTAAACAGGAAAAAGTCGAAAACAATTGACATTTAAGATGAGATGTTTAGATAGATGTCGAAGTTTTGTAATCCGATATTAGATTATTGAACTTTATGTTCGAGTTGGTTTACGATTTTAGAGAAAATAAATTCATTTTTGTAATAATTTAATAGCTTTTTTTTCGCTCGAATTTTGATTTATCTTATCAAAAACGATCGTTTTCAATTAAAGGAAGAGTATCTCAAGCTAGATTTTTATTAGTACTTTTCCCGGTAACAACGAGTTTTATTAATCCCGTTTACGACGTTTTAAAACATTCCAAATCATCATTTCTGATGTTATTTTCATTACTAAATCCTAGAAATTAGTTCTGGTCTTCGTTAATGCGCCATATTTTAAACCGTGCATTAAGTACCGAATTTTTGTATATATATATATACACCGTATTATATGTTTAGATAATTGGACTAGGTAGAATTTGCAAAATAAAAAACAACGAGAGAAGCAAGAAAGTATGCAAGAGTACTACATAAATTTAATCTTTGTGTGTTAGGAGCGTAACAAAGAGTGCAAAACTTCTTATTTGCTGGTCATTAACCCGATGCAGGTAATCGTTGCTGTCGTCAGAGTGCATGAACTCATGAATCAATACTCGAGTTTGTCCGTTTTGTAAAATCTCTCTCACTCTCTCTCTCCTGTTTCATCCGCATTGTATCATCATCATCATCATCATCATCCGACCATCTTTTAAAATTTTTCTTTAAATTCTTTCGTCTGCATTAACGGTCACGTAAAAGTCGTCTTATATTCGAGCATCCCGTTCTAGCATTTACGATTTTAAATCGTTAAACAATCGACAATCGATCAGTATCGATATTGATCAATCGATAATGTTCAAAGGTGTGTTTCCCATGCTAAAAACTTGTTAAATTTTTTATAGAGTTTTAACATCATCATCATCATCATCGTAACGTTCGACGGTTGCAAATACTTTACGTAACAGCAATTTTTAAATTTATTTTTACACGCATTACTCCGATGTTTTCCCAACTATAAAATCGTAATATATATATATATATTTATAACGCCTAAAGTATATATTTTATTTTTTATTTTTTAAGGTAAGATATATATATATCTTTAATTAAATTACTGCAACGTTCTGTAGAAAGACGTTTATAAAAATATTAATTTAAGAGAGAGAGAGAGAGTTTATTGATCACTAATAATAAATATTAAGTTTTATTATTAATAATATCCTTCTCCTTACTCCCGTTTAAATAATCGATATTTAAAATTAACCGAGAGAGGTGTAATCGTGTCGGATAATCGATTATTCAATAGCAGATCTTTTGAAGCAGGTTATTTGTTTTATTCTGTAAAGTATACTCAGAACAAATGTCGGGTTTTGTTCTCGTTGTATAAAAATTTGCGTGGGTGGATCTACTCCAAAATCGTATTTTTTTTTTTTTTTTTGTTATTTAATTAACAGTTTTGTGTTTTATGTAAGTCTTGTGTATGTGTATGTGTGTGTGTGTGTGTGTGTACATCGTTAGGAAGTCGGGAATAGCAATTTTATGGTTATCGATTGTTCGAGAAGAATATAAACGAGTGTCAACCCTTTTTATTTTATTGATAACTTTATCAATAAAGTCGAAAAACTACGCGTTTAGAACGTTTTCGGTTTTAAGAGTTAACCGAAAACGTTCTAAACGCGTAATTTTTAGTCGGTCTAAATAAGAAATATTGAATTTTTCTTCTTCTTTTCTTCTTCTTCTTCTTCTTATTATTATTATTCATCACAGTAGCTGTCTCGTTCGATGTTTTTCTCGTTTTTTAGTCGGTCTAAATAAGAAATATTGAATTTTTCTTCTTCTTTTCTTCTTCTTCTTATTATTATTATTATTCATCACAGTAGCTGTCTCGTTCGATGTTTTTCTCCTTTAAAAATAAGAAAATCGTCATTACGCACAACCGCTTTTCTACGGCATCATTCGCGTTTAACACGTTTTACACTCGACATGCGAAAATGTTCTTAAAATTTCATTGTTTAAGTGCATATTTAAACAATTCTATAATTAAATTGGATTTGTTACTTACGAAAACTGCATTATGATAAATATTTAACGCGATTCTTTGTAAAACGTATCGCTAGGAAGAGGGAGGATATAAATGTTTGTAATGAGAGTGTATGCGAATTTTTATTTTTATTTTATTTTCTACGCTTCGTATAAGGCTCAAATATCATTAATAATCTCTTTATTAAATAAATAATTCTCTTTTGGCAAAAATTATTAATGGAATCGAAATTTTTATATTAAAGAAGAGAGAGAGAGAGAGAGAGAGAGCGAGAAGTAAATTTCGTTATACTATGAATCGATGCGAAAATTTCCTTGCAAGGAAGGAAAAAAATATTATTATTATTATTATTATTATGAAATATGCATTTTTATAATATTTTGAATAACAGTTTTAAATGGATGCAAAACTCATTTTTATGTTAACAGTGCAGAAAGAGAGAGAGAGAGAGAGAGAATAAAACTCGTTACAGAGTTTTAAACTCGATTTTTTTAAAGTTTCTGTAAACGCAATCGTTCTTTAAAAAATCAGTAAAAATAAATAAATAAATATGTAAATAAAAACATTATTAAGTTCCAAAATTTTCCATTAATTTCGCATCGAAACGATACAAGAAAAGGTTAAGATGCTAATTATTTTTTGTTTTCTGATAGAGTTCCTGTCGATATTCTTCTTTAACTAAATTACATTATCTCCTTTAACTTGTTCTTTAATTACAGTTAGTTTTTTTTTTTTTAATTTTTCTTTAAATATTTTGCAAGAATGAAAGACTTTAAGTGCATTATACCCAGCACAGATTGTTAAAAAGTAACAAAAATGAGCAACTTTTAGAAGAGTATAAATGGGTTAAAAATTCTGACGAAAATGTGATTAAAAGGGTTTCGAAAAAATGCGAATAAATGGATAAAAATGTCAGAAAAATGAGAAAAAGGGTTAAAACTGTTCGAAAAATGTGAATGAAAGGGATAAAAATTTTTTAAAATGTGTGTGAGAGATAAAAATGTGCATAAATGGGTTAAAAATTTCTGGGAGAAATGTGATTAAAAAGGTTAAAAATATTCAAAAAAATATCAATTAAAAAAGTCAAAAAAGTGCACAGATATACAGTTAAATGAGAGATAAAAATGTGCATAAATGGGTTAAAAATTTCTGGGAGAAATGTGATTAAAAAATTTAAAAATATTCAAAAAAATATCAATTAAAAAAGTCAAAAAGTGCACAGATATACAGTTACAAATTTTGGCGGTTAAATAATTTATAAGGGTTCATAGGAAAAGATGTTCAACGTGTATAATGTTCAGTAAGAGAGTAACAAAGCCGTAATAACATCCCTAGATATTATTAATTCATGAGTGAAGGTTAATATTGACCGTTCACCATCCATCTGTAATCATTTGACAATGTTTCTGATGTTAATGAAATAAGTCTGAGTCAAAATCCCAACAGCAAGTAGTCTTCTGCATGACTTCGTATCCTTTCACGGCTTTCTGGTTAAATCGATTTTTGGTCGAGTTTGTCCGACGACAGAATAAAATGTTTCGAATCTTTAGCCTTCTGAATGTTTATTATGTTATGAATATATATAAGCTATCATTTAATTATAGGTAGATAAATTGCTTTATAATTTGACGTGATACAATTATTGCACTTTACGTCTTTCCACTTTATGTGATTGAAGTCGCATTGATTCGCTTTAAATTTTCGCAGTTTGACCACCACTCTTGATTGAACTAAATCCCGTTGTAAATATGGATTCTGTGAAACTTCCAAATCGTTTTAATCGGGAATTAACGCCTTATTGTATTTTTCCAAATGTTTAATTTGTTAATAACTCAAATTCTAAAATTGATCCTGTAGGAAACTGTTCAGTTTTTAAACCGTTATGGTTCGGTTTTTAAAATATTTTTAACCATTTCACTCGCTGTTTTCGAGCATTTTAAACCCTTTCTGTCGCAGTTTTTTAACGTTTTTATAAATCATCTCGCATTTTTTGGGAAGTTTTAACTCTCATTCACTTTTTTGAACATTTTTATCCCTTTCACTCACGTTTATTTGTACATTTTTTAACCCTTTTAATCATGTTTCTCCGAAATTGTTAACCAATTTATTTGGCACTTTCTCGAAGTTTTTAACTTAACCCTTTTAATCATGTTTCTCCGAAATTGTTAACCAATTTATTTGGCACTTTCTCGAACGTTTTTAATTCTCATACATATTTTTGAAAAATTTTATCCCTTTCATTCACATTTTTTGAACATTTTTAAACCTTTTTAAACGCATATTTTGACATTTTTATCCCTTTCTTATTGATATTTTTCGAATATTTTTAGCCCTTTTAATCACATTTTCCCCAGAAATTTTAAACCCATTTATGCACATTTCTTGAACATTTTTAACTCTCTCACATATTTTTTTAAAAATTTTATCCCTTTCATTCACATTTTTTAACACTTTTACTCACTTTACTGACATTTTCATTCCTTTTATTCACATTTTTCGAATGGTTTTAGCCCTTTTAATCACATTTTCATCAGACGTTTTAACCCATTCACTCCCATTTTCTCGAATATTTTTAACTCTCACATATAATTTTGAAAAATTTTATCCTTTTCATTCACGTTTTAAATATTTTTTTGGCCCTTTTACTCACACTTTTTTGGCATTTTTATTCCTTTTATTCAATTTTTCGAATGTTATTTAGCCCTTTTAATCACATTTTCCCTCATAAATTTTTAATATATTCACTCAGATTTTCTTGAAAATTTTTAACTCTTACACATTCACTCTCATTCTCATTCTCACTCTCACATTCTCTATTTTTGAAAAATTTTATCCCTTTCATTCACATTTTTTGAACATTTTTAACTCTCTTACTCACTTTTCTGACATTTTTATCCCTTTATTCATGTTTTCCGAATGTTATTTTAGCCCTTTTAATCACATTTTTATCAGAATTTTTAACCAATTCACTCCCATTTTCTCGAACATTTTTAACTCGCACACATTCACTCTCATTCTCATTCTAATTCTCACACTCTCTATTTTTAAAAAATTTTATCCCTTTCATTCACATTTTTTTTAACCTCTTTTACACGCAATTTTTCGATATTTTTATCCCTTTTAATCACATTTTCGAACATCTTTAGCCCTTTTAATCACAATTTTTCCCTAGAAAGTTATATCCCATTCACTCACATTTTCTCTCACGTTTCAAATCCTTCAACTCACACTTTCCTCAAAAAATTTTTTGATATATCTAAACGCGAAAATTTATCAGTTAATTAATTCCGCAATCAATTTTACCTGTTTTAACCCAAAAACACGCAATATTTATAATTATATTAAGTGATCGAAAGGGTTAAAACCACTCTGAAAATGTTTTTCTCTCTCCTCTCTCTCTCCTCTTCTTTAACATTCAATCGATGGCGAAAAATCAAAAATTAACTTTAATTTTCAACAACCGACATTTTTAAGAATCGAAAAAGAACATTTCAACAGCGACGACAATTAATTTTGTTACTATATAGATATATTTTTTTTTTATATTTGTAGTTAGTTATAACTCTCTTCTTAACACATTCCCCATTCATCAGATAATGTCTGCTTATAAATCTCGTCAGAAATCTCGATAAATGACTGGACATTAAAGTCACCATCATAATTACTGCACGCGTACATAATAATAATAATATATAGATATAAAAAAAAAGAAACTTTAATCAATACAACGATAATTACAAATTGTCATTTGTGAAAAGTGATTTGTGAAGGGAGTGTGTGTGTGTAACGATAAATATAATCTCAGATAATTGTACTCTCCCCTTCGTTTCCATTTATCGATAGAGTGAAAATTTTTCTTTTGTTACGCCATTTTTCTTTATTTTTTTAAATAATTATTTTGTTAACTTTGATTTTAATTAATTAATTTAGCGAAATGTTCCTCCCTCCCTCATTTTTAAGTACAAAAACAGATCGGGTATTGCTCTCTATCTGTTTTTTATTTCCTCATTTTCTTCTACGTTTATAAGCATAAAAATAGTTTTTTATCTACAAAAAGAAATGTTCCTCCCTCCCTCATTTTTAAGTACAAAAACAGATCGGGTATTGCTCTCTATCTATTTTTTTTTCCTCATTTTCTTCTCCGTTTATAAGCATAAAAATAGTTTTTTATCTTTAAAAAAATCGAATTTTATATTTCCCAAATTTTTCATTTATTGTTTTTTTTTTATATATAAAAAATTATAAACGATTATTTAGATTTTTATTTTTCCGGTGATAAGGTAAACATTCGTTTTATAAAGAAGATTAAAAAAAAAGGAAAAATAAATAAATCTGCTCATTAATATATATATAATTTATTAAAGTAAATAAATAAATATAAGTTTCATTCATAATGTAAATAACGTTTTCTGATGCGTACGCGATAATAAACATAAAAATATTCATTCATAAATATATAATAATGAAGCCGATACCGTATTGAAAGGTAAATAAATAAAATCGAGTAAACCGAAATTTTTCATTCATAATTTTTATTGTTAATAGTAGAAATGGTGAAGGGGAAAAAACTAGCAAGTTTTAATGCGAAAACGTAAGAAAAAAATTTTTCCCCCTTTTTTCCCCCGTGAATGAAATGGATTGTTATTAAATACATTTCATTACCGTTATATATGCATAAAAAGTTTGACGCAATAAATATTTTCGGAAATTTTATTGTTGAAATAAATGTAAATTTCACTAACGGAAATATTTTTTTTTTCCGAATTTAAAATTTCATTCATAATTTATTTTTTATCTATAATAGTAGAAACTGAAAGAAAAAATCAGTAAGTAAATTTTATAGGGATGGCATAAATTTTTTATTTTTTATTTTTTTTTCATTTTATCTCATAAATGAAATGGATACTACTGTATTAAATACATTTCCTTACTGTTAAATATATATATATTTTTTGTATTGAAAAAATTGACGCAATAATATTTAAAAAATTTTATTATTGAAATAAATGTAAATTTCATTGACGAAAATATTTTCAAATTAAGGAAATAGACATAAAAAATTAAGAAATATAAGTAAGTAGAAATTTCATTCATAATTTTCACCACTAATAGTAGAAATGGAAACAATTATTTAAGTAAATTTTCCAAATATTTTTCCATGAATGAAATGGATGCTATTAAATGCATTTCATTGTTGTTATACAGTTACGTAAAAAATTGATGCAATAATATTTTTAGAAATTTTATTGTAGAAATAAATATAAATTTCATTCATAATTTTTACCACTAATAGTAGAAATGGAAAAAATTATTTAAATAAATTTTTTAATATTTTTTCATAAATGAAATGGATGCCATTAAATACATTTCATTGTTGTTATACTGTTACGTAAAAAATTGACGCAATAATATATTTAGAAATCTTATTATTGAAATAAATGTAAATTTCATTGAGACGAAAATACTTATAAATTCAGAAAATAGACATAAAAAAATAAATAAACAGCCAGAATAAACAGAAATTTCATTCATAATTTTTTCATACGTGAAATGGATAAAAATGAAACAGAAATCGGATGTAAATTTTATCAATGAAAGAATGTTTATTTTTTCATAAATTAAAAAAGGAAAAAGGAAAAAAAAAAATAAGAGACGAGACGAGACAAGGAAAACAACAACAACAAAAAAAAAAAAACAGAATTTTTTTCCTTTTCGTTTGTAAACATTCTCACTGGGAAATAGAAGTTAATTAAACGGAAATAAAATATAAATAAAAAATTTTTATTTCTCGTGAAATACGCTAAAGTTTTAAAGCGAAATTTTTTCTACATCGAAAAAAAATTAAAATAAAATGTATGTGTGCGCATAAATTTCAACACAAAATTTAAACTCTATTTTTATAAAATGTAACACGTATAACTATGTGTATATATATATATGTATATAAGTAGAAACTTGTTATACAGAGTAGATTTTTCTTTCTATTTTAGCAAAGCATTATATTATAATGCTAAATGTTCTTAAATGTATCCGGATTTCTTGTAATGTGTACTTCTTTCATTGTTAACACAATTGAGGATAATAAAAGGGATTTAAAGATAACTTATGTCGTGTCCAAAATAATACTATTACTTAAGTCTCCCAATGCCATTTATGACGTAAGCATCCCTTTTGTATCAGTAGTAAAATAATATCTTTCACATGTATACGATAATTTTTTTTAAAAAGTACTCGTTTAAGCGTAAAATTTATTTATATTTGTATCGTTGTAAAGGTTTTTAAGTATATTTAAAGGTGTTTATAATAAATTTATACACGTATGTATTTTTTTTTTTTTTAATTAATTCCAATTTTTTCTGAATTTTTTTTAAAAACCTTTTTTTTTTTTTTTTTTTTTTTACAGGGGATTCGGTTTTGTTACGTTTGCAGACCCTTCCAGTGTAGATAAAGTATTAGCCACTGGACCACATGAATTAGATGGAAAAAAGGTACTTATATCTTTTATATATAATTTTATTTTTCTTTCCTTTCTTAAATATATTATTAAATCTTATTATATATTCAAAATTAAAATCGGAAAATTTCCATTTAAGTTAGTGGAAAATCGACATTTTTAATCAGACTAAAAAAATTAAGTAAATAACCAAAGTCGTTATAATTTTATTAAATCTAAAAAGTAAATGAGATAATTTCTAATAAAATTAAACAATTTATTTATTTTATATATAATAATTTTAAGAGAAAGAGAGAAAATTATTTTTACGAAGAAGAGAAATTTTTTCGATTTTTTTTTTTTTTTTTTTGTTTATTTATATAATTATTAAATATTTTATTTTATAAATTTTAATTTTTAAAATTTATTTAATTAATTATTATTAATTTTTTTTTTTTTTTTTATTTGGAAAATTAAAACATCTGTGATTCACACAATTATGACCGCATTAAAGCTTTAACTTTTAAAAGCACGAAGTATAGTAGACTTAGTTGGAGTGGCGGGGGGGTAGTTGGCCTTATGCAGTAAATAGACCTATTTGTATAAAGTATTGGTATTCGCATTCTGCATACGTGCACGCTATACAATTCTTGGAAATCGCACACAACACACACAGGCACATACAGACACACACACACACAGGCACACACAACATGAGATCTACTTTACTTTTCCAGAGAGGGGGGAAAAAAGAAGAAAAAAAATGTTCGAAAGCTTTTTGGATGGAAACAATTCGTATTTTTCCAAACTGATTTTTAAACATATTTTTAAAACGATATAAAAAATAAATAAATAAATTTTTATCGTGGTGAATTTCCATTTTTGACGCTTTTTTTCTGATAATACAACAGATTTTTTTTAAGAAGTATTCATAAAATGGATACTTCCTAAAGATCTCCTAAGATTTCCTAAGATTTTAGACCTCCTAAAGATTTCCTAAGATTTTAAATCTTCTAAAGATCTCCTAAGATTTTAGATCTCCTAAAGATGTCATAAGATTTTAGATCTCCTAAAGATCTCCTAAGGTTTCAGATCTCCTAAAGATGTCAAAAGATTTTAGATCTCATAAAGATCTAAGATTTCCTAAGATTTTAGATCTCCTAAAGACCTCCTAAGATTTTAGATCTTTTTAGATCTAAAATCTTAGGAAATCTTAGGAGGTCTTTAGGAGATCTAAAAATCTTAAGAAATTTTAGATCTAAATTTTAGATTTTAGATCGCCTAAGATTTTTTTAGGAAGTATTTATTAATAAGTAACTTCATCTATTGCACGCGTAAAATTGTCATCAAAAATTCATCATCTATTGCATTCTCAAATTAAAGATTTGCAATGAGTACATGGAAAAGTATTTTAATTATCGAATTTTTTTATACGTGCGATACGTAAGCAATAGTAAAAAAAAATAAATAAATAAATAAATAAACTTCATACATTCACAATGAGAGGAAATTTTCTACAGTTACGCAATCTTACGTGAATGCGGATAGAAAGAAAGAAAAAAAATTTATATCATGCTTGAATTTAGATGACAGTTTTTAGATGAAAGAACATAAATTTCGACCAATTTCCTATTTTCAATAGTCGCATTACCTGACATATTGCCAATTGATGAGCACAACATATCGCATGGACGAGTTTCGAATGGACATTTACTAGAATGTTTATTGAGTAAAATTGGGTTCCTTCTAGGAAAATATTTAGTCTTAAGATCGATTCTATGCTCTCTCTCCGAGAAGTTAACTGGAAACTATGAAGAGAAAGAGGGAAAAAATCTATGTAACTCGGTTTACAATCTGTGCCCTATAAACTGAATAATTTTTCCTGTTTTCACCAAATACAGTTTCCATTAATAGAAGAGCCTGACTTGATCCATATATATCATCGTTCTTACTCCTTTCTGAAGAATTTCGAGATAGAAATCTTGAAAAACTTGACATTTTCTGCAAGAAATTCTTAGGTTCTTAAATATTTCATCACTAATGGAATCTACCAGAACCATAATGATGGTATATAAATAAAACTATATTAGAGGTCTAAAGAGCATATTTAACTATTTCTCTCCATAGGAAACCCTTTCATTAGACAAAAATTATTTATTACATTATGGTTTCTAGGAAAATATTTGGTCTCAGGATCGATTATATGCTGCTCTCTGCCAAGTTAACTGGAAAACATGAATAGAAGAAAATATATATACCAAAATTTACAAATTGTACCGTGTACATTGAATAATTTTCACTGTTTTCATCAAACAGAATCTTGTATAGAAAAGCGAGACTCATTTTGCATATCATCTTTTTCCTGGAGAATTTTATGCTAGGAATCTTGTAAAAACGAGATTCTTCAAGAGATTCTTAGATTCCTGCATGGAATTTCTCACATATTAATAAACCAAAGATCTTAAAGATCAAAAAAAGCTTTATTTACTATATTGGTACCTATAAGACGGTTCTTGTTCCTTCGTGGTATCTTGCAGAAACATAAAGCATATGAATAAAACTATTTTAAAGGTCTAAAGAGCATATTTAACTCTTTCTCCCCATAGGGAAACCCTTTCATTAAACAGAAATTATTTATTACATTATGGTTTCTTCTAAGAAAGCATTTGGTCTCAGGATCGATTATATGTTGCTCTCTGCAAAGTTAAGTGAAAACCATGAATACAAGAAAATATATATACCAAAATTTACAACTTATATCGATTATATGTTGCTCTCTGCAAAGTTAAGTGAAAACCATGAATACAAGAAAATATATATATACTAAAATTTACAACTTATACCATGTACACTGAATAATTTTAACTGTTTTCACCACATAAACTCACATACAGTTTTCATTAATAAGAAAAGCCAGCATTCATTCTGCATATCATCTTCCTGGAAAATTTTATGCTAGAAATCTTGCAAAAATAAGATTCTGCAAGAGATTCTTGCATGGACTCACTCATATATTAATAAACCAAAGATCTAAAAGATCAAAAAGGCTTATTTACTACATTGGCATTCTGCATATCATCTTCCTGGAAAATTTTATGCTAGAAATCTTGCAAAAATAAGATTCTGTAAGAGTTTCTTGCATGGACTCACTCATATATTAATAAACCCTATAAGGAGATTCTTGTTCCTTCATGGCATCTCTCAGAAACATAAGACACATAAATAAAATTATTTTAGAGGTCCTAAAGGCCTATTAACAATCTGTTTCTCCCTGTGGGAAGGCCCTTCCACCCCGACAATTATTTATTCCACATTACGAATTATCGAATCGATAAGAAAAGTCGAATGCCTTCCCAATCGTTCTCCTTCCATACTCGCATCAGTACAGTCTGAGCAAACTATTCCACATCGATAACTACGCTCATATATTCGAAAACATATTAATCTTAAGTGTAAAATTGTTTTAAACATCCCAATCAATCTACGTTACGATAAAATATTCCATAATAATTCTTTACACACCACACACACACACACACACACACACACACATATACATACATTAAAACAGAACGAGTTTGTCCGCATCTCAAAAAAAGATTTAACTTTAACGTACTTCTGCATACCAAACTCGAAATCCAAAAGTGGTGGTGGTGGTGGTGGTGGTGGAAGGTTTTTCGTCAAAGACAGACACTTCGACCCGCTGCGTTACCATAGTAACTAGACTCATCGGAAGGAAAAGAAGATTAAAATAAAAAAATAAAAAGAAAAAAAAAAACAAGTTATTGGAAATGAATCAGTTAACTGCTCGAAGTAGATTGTGTAATTACTGACTAATTTATCTTAGCTCAGTAAACTATGTGTCACAAAAATGTGTGTTTACTTAATTGATTAACTCTCGCCATTTTTACGGTGTATTTTCTTGTTCGATACAATATCTGAATATTTAATACGGTTTTTTTTTTTTAACGATTGGTTAAACACACAATGATCTGGTTAAATATAACTATGTGCTTGGATGTAGTCCACTACATGTCTGTGTGTGTGGTGTGTACCTGATTATATCTGGCTACGCGTTATAAAAATTTTAGCTATTTATACGAAAATTTCTTCACTTTCACCTATTCTTATAAAGTTATTAATTTTTTTCGGCAGTTTAATACGTCTTTTTCGAACTATACCAGTTAAAAATCCTAATCTGATGATTAAAATGTGCTCTTAATAAGTTATTCTAGATTGTAAAGAAGAGCGATTTTTCTTTTCTAGAGTACGTTGCAGGTAGAACCGGATTTGCAATTTTGGGGACCCTAGGACGAGCAAGGCTTTGGGGACCCTAAAAATTCAAATCAACTACGTCTAATTTTAAAGGCTCCTTATAAATTATAAGGAGTTTAAAATTTTACTTTCTATCTAGCACTTTAATAAAAATCCATTTTTTTTTTATTAAAAGTTTATAAAAGTTGAAAGCCGATTGATAGTTTTGGGGCCCTTAGAATCGCGGGGCTCTAGGACTCGGCCTATAGGTAAATCCGGTCCTGGTTGCAGGGAATAAACCCGAAGAAAATCCGTCTTTGGAAGGGAAATTGCGTTAAGAATTAAGGATTTTTTTAAAAATTCGACGAATATGCACCTATAATTTTATTAAATTAAATTATTATTATTATTTTTTTATGCGCTGTCTATTTATCTGTTCCGTTTAAAACTGTTGCAGCAGAATTATTTACGAGTTTGGCCAAACTTTCGAGTCGCAGAGACAATAAAATAATTTATAAATCTTTTCGGGGAGTTTCTCCTTTAGTTGTTTAGTGATCATAATTAGGTTTATGAAGTATAAACTTCATTTAGCATCTAATTTAGAACGAATTAGTTAAATTGGTTTTAACGATAACTTTTGAATGCTGCTGCACTACCGAATTAAAACTGCGATTCGGTCAAGTACCGCATACTACGCTCTTACTTAAAACAATATTGTTGTATTAATTATAGATTTTCGGTAATTAAATAAATTAATACGAAGATTTGCAAGCTATTTTCAATTAAATTAAGAACTAAACTTATAAGAAGATCAAGTAGAGGAGATGGCTACAGTTTAGCATGAAAAGATTTTTTTTTAACGTACCAAGAATGGCAGAAGTTTCTTGTGTGTTGTAGAAAGAAGAGTTTGGTTGAAAAGAGAGACAGAGACGATAAAAAAAAATAAAAAAAGAAGACTTGTTGAGATAACATTAAAAGCAGAAGGTTATATTTCTTGTGTGTTGTAGAAAGAAGAGTTTGGTTGAAAAGAGAGACAGAGACGATAAAAAATAAAATAAAAAAAGAAGACTTGTTGAGATAACATTAAAAGCAGGAGGTTATAAAAAAAAATTATGAAGAGTTATTAAAATAATTGCATGAAAATTTGGTTTTCCTTTTAATTACGTGGATTCGTATATAAAGCGAATTTAGATATGTTTACATTAAGCATAAAGCATTCCGCTTCAACCATAACTGTCTACAGGCAGTTTTGAGTAATAAGGCTTGTAAATACAGTCATACTCCGAGTTATGGCTCCTCGACTTACGTATATTTTGAATTTCTATCATTCTCCAAAGTTTCATTAGTTTCATTAAAATATGTGGCTCTTCAGCAGCATATTTTTGAAAGAAACATAATGTTTACTTTTCCAAAATAAGGCCTATAGAATTTCTTTTAGTTACAGATGCTTCATTTATGTTACCTATGCATATATATGGTAATTGCAGTGGATTACACGCATTGATAAGTGGAAAAAGACAATGTTTCGAGTTATGACATCAAACCTAAGATAACATAACTCCGAGGTATGCCTGTATTGGTTATCATAAATATAAATTGTGTGTATCACAACTAAAATGCATGAACAACTCGCACGTATGCATAATAAGATTTCAAAATAAATTTGGAGGCATACTTTTCTACTAGCCATAATTATAACATTAAATGGTAAACATAGTTGGTATTTTTCGACATATTTAAGAGATTTCAGCCATTTTTAATTACATTACTCCTCAACAACGTTTCCTCACATATAAACATACCCTATACCAATTTTTCTTAGAAAACAACTAGGACAAAATCCCAAATTTCGACTGCAATTTATCTTCTCTTTTTTTTATGACTTAAAATTTTCATTTCTGCTGAAATATCTACTCTCCAGACTACTAAAATCAATATTTTGCAATTTATAGAATAAGCACTGGTATGACTTTTATTAAAGAAGGTTTTAATTACATTTTTGTGCCTTCTATCCATCTCCATGCTCATCAGATACCACAAGAAGTTCGCCTTCATCTTAACTCTATAAAGTAAAAATTATCGGAGGGTGTAAACCGTTAAAAACTACAATTTTCATCTCGAATTAACGTTTTATTTTTTTTTTTAATAATAAGACACGAATTATGTGGATAAAACAGGAAATTGCGGGGCATAAAACGTAAGAACACGAGTAATTTATGTCATTTCTTCGAACTAAAGTAATGGCGTTAAACACCACCGAGCATCTTTCGCACATTAAAAATGGTTATTTCCATCTTGTGACTCATGTTGACATTAAATTAAATTTCGCAAAAACTGATTAACGGTTAACTATCTTCAAAACTATGCGCGATAATTATATAAATCTAGAAAACTGTTCGAAAAATCGCATCGTAAACTACCAGATAAAATAAAAAAATAAAATAATATTATTACCAGCGTTAAAATTATGCTAAGAACTCACTATTTTACAAATTTCGACTTAATTTAATTACTTAAAAATAAGTGCGATAAATATAATTAAGCAAATTAAATCATAAGAGAGAAGATTGAAAAATGCAGGCCTATGAAATTTTTTTTTTTTTCTTTCTCTCTTGTAGATCGACCCTAAAGTGGCCTTTCCAAAACGTGCCCACCCGAAGGTAAGTAAAAAAAAAAATATTTTTTTTTATTTTTATTAATCTTTTTTTTTGTTGTTGTTGCTCTCCTTTCATAATAAGTTCTCTTGCAGAAAACGTTCTGCTGCTTTATATATATGTATACGTATACCAGCTTTGCTTTTTTGCATATCGAGATACTAATGATGCATATGATATAGCGTACGAATTGCTGAAGTAAATACCGAAAGAATATTTCGGAAAACGGTTTAGATACGTTCTAATTAAAAAAAAATGAGGAAAAGTAAAGTAATCTGTTGTAATTTTATATCCCATTTTACATTATTTAAAAGAGTGCTTTACTTAAATAAAAATCTTTTTCTTCTTCTTCTTCTTCTTTTAATTTAAAAATTATTCAATTTTAAAACTTGAACGTTGAAATTTTCAACCCCTTTGGTTCATTTATATGCAAAAATGGTTCATGAATATTGTACGGAGATAATATATGCCACGACGCATAAATTCGGAATAAATCTGTTGATGGTCTTGCAATATCTGAAGAGATTTAAAAAAATTTAAAGAAAAATTTTAAACAAGTTTTTTTTTTTTTTTTTTATTCTTTAAAATAGAAAAATAAAAAATATATATATTTATGCTGATATTTTATTATATTAAAAATGAAATTATGAATCAGTAAACTTCATAGGAAGTAGTAGAAAATGGGCAAAAATTGTCGACGGCTATTTTATAAATTTTAAAGTTTTAGTAGAAATTTTTTTGAAATAATTTGACTTAACCTTCATAATCGGTGCCCTTACACACTCAAGAGTCATTATAGTAGGGCTTACATGATAAACTATAAGAATGAAAGACAATGTATGTCTATGATAGCTATGTGTCTTCATAAAATGGAAAAAATTACGAATCACAACAGTTCCGAACTTCATAGGATGTTAGGAAATAGTAGAAAATATGCAAAAATTGTCGACGGCCATTTTTAAAATTTTAAAGTTTTAGTAGAAAGTTTTTTGAAATAATTTGACTTTACTTTCATAGTCGATGCCTTTACACAGTCAGGAGCCATTATAATAGGGCTACGGTGGCCCGAAAAAACTGATTGCGGCTCTCAAGTATTTGAGATTCTCCTATGTGGTTCGTAGTGACATGAAATTTGGCCACCCCGGTAATAGAGACTACATGATAATCTATAAGAATAGCAGGCAATGTATGTCTATGGCAGATATATGTCTTCAGAAGATGGATCCTTGAAAATTCAGGTAGGCTGTATGCATTGAGGGACAATCGAAATTGGATTAGAATGGAGATACCTTGGGTTTAATACCGAAAATATGTGTCTAATCTTTCAGATTTTAGTTGTATTCCGTCTTGGCCGTGGAATCCAGAATACAGTAAATAATTCTGGGGCCGTCAAAAAACAAGATGGCGCTGAAAACGCAACCGTAATGACGCAACAATGAGCTATGCCGTAATGACGTAATGGGAAGGTTAGATTTATTCTTTGCGTCACACTGACGTAAAATATAATATTGGCTTCACGTTTATCACATATATATAGTGGCTATCAGAGAGGGGGGCAAGAGGCGCGGCTGCCCCGGGCCCCACGATTTTAGGGGCCTCAAATTTATAATTCAATATATTAGAAAAAAATATATTTGTATGTTTTTATTACTTTCGAGCTTCAGTGTTTGTCAAAATTTGAAGTTCTCAATATTTTCACTTTTCTTGTACACTTGTTTGTCAATATTTTTTGAAGGGCCTCAAAATATTACTTGCCCCAGGCCTTACATTCTCTCTGAAAGCCCCTGCATATATATATATATATAATTACATGCCAAGAAATGCCTAGATAACACTGTAATCTTTATTTGTTTGCAATCGTTACGTTTCGTTCCATTATTACGTACTAAATCCATTTTTACAGGAAAGTCATTATTACGTCACAGAAAAATCGTTAAATAGACAACTCTTCAGATCCATAATTAAAGATATTACATAAAACTTGGTAAATTTCTGAATTTTATCCTAATTAAATCATGTTTAATGATTTTTCTCTGTAATTCTGAATATTAGACGAAATTTTCGCACTTAACGTAATATCTAAGGTATACATTACATTATTACTCTTCAAACAATCGATAATTGTGTCAACATATATAAAGAAAACCAATAAAAATAGCCGATTTAACGATCTGTAATGGTGTTCTCTTGCATTGTTCCTAACGACAGACAACAGTCAGAAGTTCTCATGTCATTAGTTCTAATTACACAAGTTAGAAAAATTGTGTAAACATTTTATTCAGAAGCAGCAAAGAGCATTTTAAAGAAGAAAGTTATGCGCATTACGGAATAATATAATTACCACCAAACAAACTTTTGTTGCTGCTCTTCTTTTTCGTAAGAGCAACGAAATTTTAATGTTTCGAAACGATTTACGAAAATTAATGCATCAGCTCGCAAAACTCGAAAGAGGGGAAAACGGGTTCCTATTTTTATTTAGATAGTAGTAGTATTAGCAGGCCTGCGGTGAGGTCCTCAGCTTTTAAACTTACACATAATGCAAGCCAGAAATCTCAGAAAAGATTGTTTATAATGATTTATTGATCGAAAATGTACTCCACCGCTGCTAAAAATGATTAAAAATATTACTTGCCCCAGGCCTTACATTCTCTCTGAAAGCCCCTGCATATATATATATAATTACATGCCAAGAAATGCCTATATAACACTGTAATCTTTATTTGTTTGCAATCGTTACGTTTCGTTCCAT